>JAZKJV010003803.1:0-298070 GCA_037367405.1 Ottelia alismoides | reverse complement strand
TTATTGACGACGGAGCATAATAGGGACATGCACTCACCTTCAAGAACTGTCGTTGAGTTAGATCAGTACAACCTTGGCCTATTGAAGTTCATCGGTGGAGCCAATCAAGCCAGTTCTTCTAGAGCTTCTCATTGCCCTCCGATCAAGAATGCTCTTCCCAGATCGAATCACGAGCGCTAGTTCACCCAATTCCTAGTCATGGATCAAAGCTCCAGATTTAATCCACATCGCTCGAGCACGCTTCATCCACAGCCATCTGAATATAACTCAAGACAGATCTAGACATCCGAGTCGTCACATGGATTAAGGGTACATTTGCATCTCCAACCCTATTATCTGTTTATTTTACAAATAAGTCCCTATTGGAACACATGTCTGTTTGTAATCATTTGAACAATAGCATTATTATCCTCGCTATTTATTTTAATTATTTTCTAGTCCTGTTTGAACTACAACACGTGCACTGCACATGCTTTCTTGGGTATTTTCTAATATGAGCCTGCATATTTACGTGTTATTACTGGGACCTTGGAATTAAAGTTATTACAATTAGGTCCAATCCAACGCACATGGGTAAATTGCATGTAGTGTCCCCAAACTTATTTCTTTATTATGCATTTAGTCTTTAAATTAATTTTCTTTTCATTTAAGTCCCCGTGAGTCTGCATGTTAAATTGAAATAAAAAATAACAAAACTTTAATACAAAAATCCCAAAAAATCATTTTAAGCTCCCTTTAATCCATTTTTTCATCACTACATTTCATTTCACATTTTAATAATTTTTATTATTTTAGTAAATTGAAAATCACAAAAATAATACTTGTCTGCATTAAAAAATCATTAAAAAATTTAAAAACTTTTTCAAAAATTCCATAAAATCCTGGTTGTTTATTTTTATTTATTTTATTTTCTTACCATTTTCATTTGCTAACTTTTCTTAAAAACCAATAAAATAGAAAAACATTGAAAAAACTTAAAATATTATTTAAATCATAGAAAATCCAAGAATTTGTAAAAATGCTTTCTTGAAAATGAAAAAAAATCTTTTTTATGTTCACGCAATCTTTATCTAAATTTCATTTCCTATTTTGAAAATACAAAAACATTTGATTTATTTTCTGTTTGTATTATTTCATATTTTTATTTTATTTAAAAAACTTAAAAAATCAAAAAAATATAAAATCATAAAAACACCAGAAAAATATTTAAAATACAAAAAGAATTTTATTTAATTTTTTGTTTTTTGTTACACTTCAAAATCCAAAAAGTTACCTCTTTCTTACTTCTTCTTTATTTCTATTATTTACTTATATTTATTTTATTTTCAAAAACTAAAAATATTTGCAAAAAATTAAAAATCATTAAAATTACAAAATCAGAAAACATAAAAAATATATAAATTAAAAATTCATAAAAAAATTAAAAAGACAAAAATCTCACAAAACCAAGATTAGAGTACATAGAATTTCCTCGTTTATTTCATTGTTTTACTTTGGATTAAATAACCCTCTGAGTTTTTGTAGCCTCCCTGAGCTCGACCATGTACGCTATACAAATAAATTAAATAGCAAAATTCTCTTCCTGACATTTCTTCATTTTATTATGGCTTGAGAATTCAATAAGTTTTTTGTTAAGGGATTTTTAGGGTTGCAATGACATTGCAAATAATACATCAAAATTAAAACCCCGATTTCCATATTTAGCATGTGATCACAAACGATTGTATAACCATGACACTTCCATTCTAAGGGAATGATGAAACATGTTTGGATTTTAGTGACTCCTCTCAATATAGAAGTAATCCATGGACATCCAAATTGTTATAAAAGAAGAGGAAACCCTAGATCTTGTTTTACATGATAATTTGCAAGCTCTCTCTCCCTCTCACTCTCATCACACTCCCCCCTCTCTCAAGAGTGGTCATCCACCTCTTAACCAAGAGAAACTTGTCGTCGTCGCTATGTCATCGTGCTGCTGCTTCGACCGCTCGTGGGGTCTCCGTCTTCCTCAGTTCTCCTTGTACATGAATAAGATCTTGGATTTCATGAGACAAAATTAGAAAATTCATTTCTTGGATCTTCACCTTGGATTGCGAGAAGCACACATCTCATCAACATGCTCGAAAGCGTCTCCTCCGTCAGGTAGAATTTGAGACAGGCGGTCTCTTACTTTAGAGACTTCGATCGCAACAACGCTTCACGAGGCATTCCTATGTCTTGTTTGTGATCTTTATGAAATGATTCGAGAAGAGTTCTCAAAGCATGTGGTTTCATCTCTTTAAATTTTTTAAATTATGTTGCCCTGAGAGACTAGTATGACTAGTCGCTCGTGGTCGCATGTGATGTGATCTTCACGCTTTTGTGATGCGCTATGGCCTAAATGCTAGCTTCAAGTGGTATTAGACTCGTGTTAAAGGTATTAGATATGATCCAAAACCCTAGGTGAAAAAGATTTTATATATTGGATGTGCGTGAACTCGTTTTGCATGAGATGCAAGTTCCGAGTTGGTTTTTCTCTAAAATAAAAACTTTCTGGTTTTGCACTGTTTGTGTTTGTTTGTTTTTGTTATTAAAATATAATTAGAAATTCTACATATATACCAAAAATAGTAGCTTATTGTTGGCACCAAAAGTGTATGAATGAAATTCGAAGAATTCTCTCTTCGGAAATTTTTTGCATGCATTCACGGACCTATAAGAAATTAATTTTTGCTTACTATTTTCCCATCATGAAACATTAAATAAACACTTGTATTGAGTAGAGAATGAAATCGTACAATCGCTCGAATTTATTTCTTGCAATTCCGACTCTGTTTGCCCTAGATATTCCATATTTAGTAGATATGGGTTTGATGATGATTGGATCATCAAATCTTCTTGATTAATGTATTTTTCATTCAATAAAAATCATGGAAATTATGAATTTACCTTACTTAAATTGATGCTTAATATTTATGAAAATAATTGATTAAACATCAATGGTCATTGAATGTATGTTTCATGAAAACCCTAGTTTATCCTACAATAGTTGTAGGACAACTTTACAAGTATAACATGATTGCTTGATATACTTAGAAATTTAGGATCTCAAAAAAATGTTTTAAGATATCTAAGACTTCTGAGTTATTACTATTATAATGCCGGTCATCAAATCTGATCGATAATATCATAATTATATTAACAATATTTTATGTTGTTCTCAATCGGAATGCTAAAGGTATCTAATCCGGGTATGTTGGTTTGGTTTCTTAATTAGCATCTTGCATGTCAAGGAAATGCTTCCTCCCAACAAAACTCTAGTGTACCGGGCGTATCCATTTTTTAGGAAAGAATAATATGAGTAAGTCAAGTTGTACTCTAATTATTAAAATACAAAATAATACGTACGTGTAAGGGTGTATACTATATATCGTAATATCAAGCAAACCCTAAAGGTTAATTAGTTGATTGAATTGGATTGATAATTAATTTAGTATGATTAAATTAATTAGATCCAATTAAAATAAGATATTTACACACATAACCCTGAGTAATTTCGTAATTACCCTAGGAACCCTCGATAATCACCAATTACATACAAGACCTTGAGTAATGCTTAACTCTTACGCCCAGAACTCTGTGTTAATTTCCATCAAATTTCCCGTCAACTATGACGGTATCCATCGAGTATTTTATATTTTATACCCTTGAACTTTTTATTATTGACAAATAAGACCACGTCCCCTTCCTCCTCCTTTCCCCCTTCGTCCTCTAAAAGTACCCCTACCCCAGGTCAGAGCGGGCCTCCCCCTGCAAGCCCAAGTCCGAGCCCCCCTCCTCCTCCGTCTGTAACCCAGGACGAGCCCCCCCCCCCCCCCCCCCCCGTGCACAGGTCGTGCTCGTGGAGGCACCTCCGCCTGCACCCCTAACCTCTGCCCGCGCCTCCGCCTGCCATCGAGCCGCAGTCCTCCCCTTCCCCCGCACGCGCCTCCTAGGGACAAGCTGCAGGGCAACCCACCCACCCCATGGTCGAGATGCAGCCCACCCCCACACACAGGTCGTGCCCGTAGAGTCACCTCTGCCTGCACCCCTACCCTCCGATCGTGCCTCCGCCTGCCATCGAGCCTCAATCCCCCGCCCTCCCCCCTGCCTACGCATCTTGGGGACGAGCTATAGCACCCCGCCCGCGCCTCCTAGGGTCGAGCTACAGCGCAATCCCCCCCCCCTCTGCTTGCCATCCTATGAGGTCGAGCTGTAGCCCCGCCCCCCACCCATTCCTCCGCTTACAAGCCCAGGTCACTTCCGCTCCTACCTCCTGCTGCAAGCTCCATGATAGAATCCACCTCCTCCCCTTTCTTTTATTAATCTCGGTCGTTAGATCACAATTGGGTTAGATTAACTCAGCCAACTGGTTAAGTTAATGAACTAAACTAACGGAAGGTTATGGGTGTAAAACGAAATGGTTATTCAGGGTCTTGTATGTAATTCGTGATTATCGAGGGTTCCTGGGGTAAATACGATATTACTCAGTGTTATAGGTGTAAATGTCCCTTAAAATAAACACTTTATTATGAATAAAGTTATAATTCCCTTAGAAGAATTAATTATGTGAATATGATTCATAATAGATAATTAAAATATGAATGTGATATGGACGATCTTATAAATGGCATCCATGGTCTCCCATCAAGGAGAAGGGTTCCATCGCCATGGATTGTCTGTAAGAGACACCTGTCTTTAGTGGCAACTCCTACATACAAGCGCACATGGATCTAGATCTTTGCTTCTCGAAAGAGTAAGGTCGTATGCATAGTGACCCCAATATTGATTCCTCGTATTATTGGAGTGATATTGTATTGTGCATAGTGAGTTCTAATCATGTTGACGGTTTATTTAATTAACAACGAGTAAACATTGCTGTAAGGGTGGTGGGTCCGGTGTTAACGATCATATTAGGAAATGCAAGTTGGACTTGCAAGGCAGAATGAGTTCCCGCTTCTTTTTATCCAAGTTATAGTTTATCATACTATTGGGATGTAACAAAGGTGAAGAGAAGATCCCAGATCTTGCTAGTGATATAGTGGTAGGTATATCTCTCGCTTTGAAAGCTGATAAGGGAATGGACTTGGACTTCCAAAGTTAAAAAGGCAAGACTAATTTGATTAAAAATCATTAATCAAATATTTAAAATTTTTGAATATATAAATATTTATATGTTCTAATATAGTTCATTCTTAATTTTAGGCAGTGAAATCCATGAACCCACTCAGCATGCTCCTGGAGGTCAACCAGTTGACCGGGCCAAATTACTCGGATTGGATTCGTAATTTGGATCTTATTCTTTCAGCAGATCTCATCTTTTATGTGCTCTCTAAGAACAAGTACACAAATCCTTTTACACTTGAAGAAATAGAGTTAAATGAAAAATATGATGAAGATCATACATTGGCCAGATGTTATATTCTGGGATCATTATCCAATGTGCTTCAGAAGCAACATGTGGATATTGGTTCTTATCAGGATATAATACTGAATCTGAAAGAGATGTTCGGCGATATTAACCGTGCTCGCATTACAATGTTATGAAAGAGCTTATTCACTACAAAATGCAGGAAGGGGCTTCCATTAGAGAGCATGTAATCAAAATGGTTGGTTATCTCTCTGAGCTAGAAACTCTTAGGGCTGAGGTGGATGTAGATATGCAGTCCGACTTCATTTTGATGTCTCTGCCCAACTTTTTCAATAACAATATGGCACCATACCACATGAACAAGTTAAACTTGTCTAATACTGAGTTACTTGATTCATTAAAGTCTACAGAAGATGTAATAAAGAAAGAGAATCCCACTAATAGCATAATGGTTGCACAGGTCAAGGGGAAGCATGACTGGAAGCATGGATCTCGAAAGGGTCCGATCCAGAAGAAAAAGAAGAGGCAAGTTGTTGGCTCCTCTTCTAATGCTTTTACACTGATAACATCAAAGACTGATTTTTGTCAACACTACAATAATTTGGGGCACTAGAATCGTAACTTCCCAGAGTACCTTAAAATCGCTAAGAAAGGTAAAGCCCTAGTAGATATAAATTCTACTTTCATAATTGAAACCAATTTTCTCGTAGGATGAGAAGGTAGTTGGATCATCAATTCTGGTGCTTCTATTCATGTATACAATTTGTTGCATCTATTTCAAGAAAGTAGGAATCTTGATGAAGAAGAGATACTCATCCAGATGGGATATGATGCAATTGTTGCAGCAGTCACCATGGGGACCTGTAGACTATCGTTATCTAGTGGAATAGTCCTAGTACTTAAAGAGTGTCTTTATGTTCCAGATGTTAGAAGGAACCTTATATATGTATATAAGATTGTTAGAAATGGATATTCATTCTTATTCTATAATAAACTTATCAAAAGTTGTTATGATAAATATATTGCAGATATTATTCTAACTTTTGTTGGACTCTATGAATTATGCATTGATGAATCTGTCATGAATGATACTACCACTAATAAAAATCCTAAAAGAACTATAGAAATGGAAATCATTCAAACATGATCTATCGTCAAAGTCTTGTTCATTTTCTGTTGATAGGAACAATAGATTGATAAAGGATGGACCTTTAGATTTTCTATAGGTTCAAACTTTGTCTACTTGGGAACATTGTACTCGAGGAAAAATGACTAGGATGCCTCTTCATAACAAGGTTACATGATTCGAAGGTCTTCTTGACCTAATACATATCGATGTATGTGGTCCCTCCAATACCATGACCCGAAATAGATATTGATATTATTTGACATTTATTGATTACCATTCACGATATGGGTTTATCTTCTTATTACATCATAAATCTGAAACCTTTGAAAAGTTCAAAGAGTCCATGGCTTTGGTTGAGAAGCAAACCGATATGAAGATTAAATGTTTTGATCTGACCGAAGTGGAGAGTACCTCTCAGATGAATTTAACGAATACCTCAGAGAGAGAGGAATTGTCTCCAATCTCACTCCTTCTAGAACTCCCCAACTTAATGGTGTTGGTGAAAGATGCAACAGGACCATCATGGACATGGTATGTTCAATGATGAGTGAAGCACATTTGCCTCTTAGTTTTTGGGGATATGCAATAGAGACTGTGACATATATTCGGAATAGGAATCCTAGCAATTTTCTACCCAAAACACCTCACGAGGTTTGGTATTCTATCAAACCCAATGTTATAAACTTGAGGATTTGGGGTTGCTTAGTCCATGTGAAGATCGTGGATGCAACTAATCTAGAGTCTTGCACTCGAGAGTGCTACATCATTGGGTATGTAAAGGACATTATTGGATACCAACTTTACTATCCTGGGACTCAAGAAGGTCTTCGTCTCTAGAGATGTAAATCTTCTGGAGGATGACTTCCTTAAGAGTCAAGATAAAAATGAAGTAAAGTAACTCATTGAAGCTCATATGGATATTGAGCTTCCGAAACTAGAAACTGAAGATGTAAATAAAGATGAAACATCCGTACCTCTTCGAAGGAGTTCAAGGGTGGTTGCACCACCTGAAAGGTACAGATTCCATGTGTCAGGTGAAACTGACAATGATCCAACTTCATTTACTGAAGCACTCGCAGATCATGACATGGATAGATGGATGCTAGAAATGAAGTCTGAAATAGACTCCATGCATAATGGTGTATGGACCCTAGAGGATCGACCTAGAGGGGTAAAACTCATGGGGTGTAAATGGATCTTCAAGAGAAAGAGGGGACCTGATGGGAAGGTAGAGACCTTCAAAGCATGAATCTTAGCCAAGGGTGACACACAGAGAGAAGACATCGACTACGATGAGACATTCTCTCTTGAGGTTGAGCTTAAGTCCATCAGGACATTGCTAGCTATAGATGCATATCTTGACTATGACATATGGCAGATGGGCATTAAGATGGTTTTCCTCCATGGATATCTCAAAAATGATATCAATATGGATCATCCCCATGGCTTCATAACCGAGGAAGGCAAAGTATGCAAGCTGAAGAAATCCATCTATGGGCTCAAGAATGCTTCTCGTATATGGAATAACAGATTTGACGAAACCATAAAGAGTTTGATTTTGTTCAGAATCTTGATGAACCATGTGTGTATAAAAATCTTAGTGGGAGCGCCATTATGTTCATTGAACTTTACGTAGATGACATCCTTATCATTGGGAATGATATATGGATGATGACCAGTGTTAAGATTTGGTTGTCCCATACCTTCAAGATGAAAGATCTTGGAGAAACCTCTTATATCTTAGGTCTGAGGTTGTTCAGAAATAGAGAAAAGAGGGTTTTGGGATTGTTACAACATGGGTGCATTAAGAAGATCTTGGAACACTTGCATATGGAGAATTCAAAGAAATGTTTCGTTCCCTTAAGACATGGTATCCACCTATCTAAAGGGATGGCTCCATAAAGTGTTGAGGATACGAAAGCCATGGTTGGATGCCCCTACACATTAGTTGTGGGAAGCCTGATGTACATCATGGTATGTACAAGGCCTGATATTCGTCATGCAGTGAGAGTGGTAAGTCATTACCAATCCTGCTATGGAGAGCAACACTAGAATGCACTGAAGAACATCTTTAAGTATCTAAGACGGATGCAAATTTGTATCTTGGTCTATGAAGATGGTGATATCCAAGTCTTAGGATATACAGATTCTGACTTCCAGACTGATATTGATAACTGCAAGTCAACATCAGGGTCTGTGTTCCTATTGAACATTGGTGTTGTGAGCTGGAGAAACAAGAAGCATGACACTATAGCTAATTCGACAATAGAAGTTGAATACATTGTCACATCAGATGCTGCAAAGGAGGTGGTTTGGTTACGCAAGTTCATCATGGAACTTGACGTAGTTTCCTCAGATACTCCCATCCCGCTACTCCACGATAACATGGGAGCCATAACTCAGACGATGGAACCCAGATGGCATCAGAAGAGCAAGAACGTGGAAAGGAAATACCGCATCATTCAAGAGATTCAAAATCATGGTAACATCGTCATCACCAAGGTGGCCTCGACCGACAACGGTTTCGATCCCCTGACCAAACCTTTGACTCAAAAGGTTTTCGACCAGCATGTAATGAGCATGGGTTTAAAGATTGTACCTGAATGGTTCTGAGGGCTAGTGCGAAATTGTTAGCCATGTGTACCCGAGGTGAACCATTTCTGGAATAAATTTTATTGTAGTATTTGATATATCAATAAAGGTTATTGAGATATTTTACTCCCTATCTGAGATTAAATGAATGGATGCATTATAAGGTTTCTTAGTACAATTAGGGTTATATACCATGACCATCTTAATGATCATACATGTGTTGATTCAATGGTTGAATCATAGAGGCTAGTGCTTGGATGACATCTAAAGAGTTAGATTGATGACTCATTAAGTATCGTCAAATGATTGTTAAGAGATGATCTTCAGCTTAAGAAGGAGATGAAAATCCTTCTCTAAAGGCTTATATCTGACCGACCTCTTGATTTGGGTCCTCTACATTGGAATATAGATTCGGAGGTGTCAAATATGTTAGGTCAAAGAGTTAACTTAACGAGATCGAGATAACCAAAACCTATGTTACACACTATCATGATATAGGCATGCATCTTCTGATTAGAGACAGATGTATTGCAATATGTCTGAATATGTACATTTGGCATACCGTTAGCTTGATGATCTAATCAAGGTCTATACACTGGCGAGCTAGTGTGCATACGAGGGCATATGAGTAATACGATCTCTCAAAGGGATCATACAGGTGATGATTACAATATCTACAGTTATAACATGCTTAAAATTATGTGAAGTACACTAGAATAATTGATTCATATACTTCAAATTCACATAATTTACATCTTCTTTATCTCATGCACACAACAAAGAAAACCACTTAATGCATGATCTTTATTTAAACATCTAGTTATATTAATTATATAATAAGATTGCATTCATCACTAAATAGAACTTACGGCAGTTACCTTTATAAAAACTAATACCTCATATTAATGAAAAAAAGGAAGAATTCTCATTATGAATATAGGTATTAAATGAGTTTTGAGCATTAAATCAAATCCAACACACTGGCTATGCAATTACCTTTTACATTTTATCTTAGAAAGAAAATGAGAGGATGTTTTATGAAATTTGCCCATCTCTTCACCATGCATGCATGTGCCTTAAAGTCTCTCTTTATTTTTAGCCTCACGCATATTGCAAACCATAAATACATCCACCTTTTCCCCATGGAACATGGATCCCCACGTACCATGCATATGCCTTCCCCATGCAACAATAAAGTTTTGTATTTAGTCTCTCTTTATTTTCATGATGAGGAGCCGTACAAATCAAGTATAAAAACCATGCAAGTCCCTCACGCACAAGAATCATCAGGCACCCCTTTCCTCTCTTGTTCTCTATCTCTCTCTCGTTTTCTATCTTTGGCAGGTCTCCTTCTCCAGTGCAACTCGGCCAGCCCAAAGCTCCTTCCTCCACGCCATCTCCTGTGTACGAGAGCAAGCTCCTTCCCTCCTCTCGGCACGACTCCGCATGTTGTAGCAGCCCCCTCACAACAGCCTCTTCCTTCCAGGTCGCGTCCAGTACGCACAAGACTAGCCCCTGAGCACATCTCCCACGCTTGCAAGACTCCAGCAAGCAGTCCCCGCGTGCCGGCCTCCTCCATCGCACCCCCGCGCATCTTTGTTCACGCGCAGATGATCTCCAGCGATTCCTTGGGTGTGCGCCCAGCCACCAGCTCCCTTGTGTGGGAAAGCACGCGCAGCCAGCCTCTCGCACGTCGTGTCTTGCAAACCCTCCAGTCCCGCCATGCACCGACGTCCAGCTCCTGCGCCCGCACACCAACTGCCCTTGTGCAACCTCAGCCGCCTTGTCCAGGCCGTTCCCTCAAGCTGAAACATGCACCCGTCCATGCGTGCATGATGAGAGCATTCTCTCTCGTTAACTCTCTCTATCTTCCTTTCTCTCCATTTTATTTTGTAGTAGTTTTATTTATTTCCATGAACTATATTTTACTCTGAAATATTTCAAGCGTGCCCTTTAGTTTTGAGATTAATCATTTGCAATCACTAACCATGTCCATAGTTTCCTTTCTAATTGCATTTATACATTTTACATGTTGTTTTAGGTATTAAAGCATTGTGTAAAATCATAGAAAATCCTCGAAAAAACATTAGAAAGCATTTTAGTCATTTAAAAGTAGATTCCATTATATTGTTAACATTCTCTAAATGAACTTAAAGTCACATCTCGCTTCATCGGATTAAGATCAGAATCAAGTTCGAAAGATGAATTAAAAATTGCAAACTTGCTTGGTCCCTGTGGATTTGATCCTCTACTTGCCATATGCATTTTGTTGCACTTGTAGTTGCATTTTATTTGTTTGGTCTTGATTCTTCATGGAACAACAACAACGCGATAAAATCACCTTCTTAAACCGTTAAAAATCTCGTCAACATTTTGGCACCGTTGTCGGGGAAGGTATGCATAGAGTACGTGGGGCTCCATATATGCATGGGGAAGGGAATGGGAAATTATAAAAGAGCTCCTCCTTTGTCATTCCAAGATAAAAATGTGAGTGGCAATTGTAGAGCCAAATAGCAATGTATGGTTTGTTGGTAAAAATTAATGTTATCAAATGTATAATTTTTAATGCAATTTTAATTCTTTCTTTAGATTATAAAGACAGTTATCTCAAGTTATATTCTGATGATTATCACGTATAAAAATATAGTTCCCACCATATAACCAGAGATTATCGAGAATATTTAGTTATTAGACTTGTCAATTTATTCTGTGATTTCATTGATTTTGTGTAAACAAGACGATTTTCTCCTCTGTAGTTATGGAATAAATAACAAGTGGTTTATGCATGATTGAAGATTATATGTCAAGTATTGAGCTCATTCTTTGCATAATTTTATCATATTATACCAATATATATTGTAATCATCACACCCCCCCCCCATTCCATATACTCTTGTTTTCTCTCTCTCTCCCATAGTTTTTCATGCATTCGTGCTCCCCTTCCCTTTCTCTATTATTCGATCCTTCTCTCTCTCGTCCTTTTCTCTTCATGTAGTTGAAGGTATAGCAGCACCCTCGAGTGGATCTATACGTGTGACCACCAACCAGCTAGCAGGTGTGTCTCCCAACCTGCAGCCGTACACTTCAGCCTCCATCTGGTTACCGCCTCCAGAGCGCCATCCTCCTTCTCGCGGTGCTCCTTCAGCCACTCCTCCGCCTATCTCGAAGCCGCACGCCACATCCTCCAGCCCACACCACTACGGCAATACTTAGGCTTCAAAAAAAATACTTGTCTTTTCATGCATTTTATTCTAGCAAGCTTATAATTTGGTAGAAAAATTGTAATCTTAATTTTCCCCCTACCTTCTCGGAAAAGCTCGCCATCAGCAGGACAAAACATTACGGATTAGCGCCAGAAGTGCAGGCACTGTGAGCTCCCCTTTCTCTTAGGCATCCTAGGTTTTTTAAATATTTGCATTTGTTTATGCTCGAATTTAAACCGAAAAAAATAAAAAAAAAAATACTTCTTCCTTGCATCATTTTTGTGGTCTTCTCCCTCTGCTCACCTAAAAAGATCACGAAAACGTGCTTTATCAAGCTAAAAAGATAAGCTTGAAAGGTCACCGCAGTGGCCCGAGCAGAAAGCGGGCAAAATTCTGAATGCTTGTTTTGATGCACATGTATGACACAAAAAGCACAAGCACATAGAACCCTTAGATAGAGACAAAAATCCATGGTGCTACGTGGGATTGCAGAGAGAAATCGTAACTCCTCGACGCGTTGGGCACAGGTTCTTATGGGAAGAAGCAGATCCTCGATCTGAGTACCGTACCCTGGATCCCCCAACCGGATTAGGACATTGATTTTTCACAATCTTCCACACCCACCTCATCCTTAAGGACTCTAATTTCTCTGAAAACTTTGGTTTAATCACTAAACTAAAATTGAAAAGATAACCGCCCCCACGGCAATTCTTGTGTGATGTGAATCAACAACTTGTCTGGTATTTGCGTTGTGTATGCTAGGTCGTAGGTCTCTGAAAAATCCATTATAACAACCTCTAGATTACGACATAGTTTATAAATCAAAATCCAACCCATCTCCTTCAACTGAGAAACCTGATAATCCACCTGACCTAGGAGACATGGGAGAAGAAAGACCAAACCCGATGGACCTCATCCTGCATCAACTGTAATTATTGAGAGATGAAAATGCGACGATCCGCCAGACCATAGCACCTCTCATTCGACCACCACCCATAAGCACACATTACAACCCTGCTGCAGAAGACTTAGTTCATTGGGTCCAAATCCCGCCTGAAGTAGGAGACTTCGAAATAAAGTCTGCATCCCTCTCCTTAATCCCAAAGTACTATGGGAATGACTATGAAGATCCCTTCCTCCACATCCAAGATTTCAGATCTGCTTGTAACACAATGAGTGTCCCTGGGGTAGACAAAAAATACATCTACATGAAAGCCTTCACCTACTCACTCAAAGACAAAGCACTTCAATGGCTTCGGAATTACGGAACCCCTCTCACTTCATGGGATGCCTTAAGGGAAGCCTTCATCAAGAAATATTTCCCCATAGGAAAAACCAATGCCCTTAGACAAGGCATAGCACCTTTTACTCAGAAAAACAGAGAGCCAATTCATGAAGCCTGGGAACGGTTTAAGGAACTTCAAAGGAAATGCCCTCATCATGCCATCCCTAAATGGAAGTTAGTTCAGATATTTTATGAGGGCATAGATACATCATTTAAGAGAGTGATTGATGGCTTCTACGATGGAAACTACATCAGTCGTGATGAGCATTTCATTTGGACTTTGTTTGAAAATATGGCTGACAATTCGGTGAATAGTTCCTCAATTGAACAACACAGTGGGAACACGAGGACAATCTATATCGTTGACCATGAGAGATCTAGCAATGAGAATCTTGACAAATGGGAAACCCTCTCAAAACAAATGAACCTCATGACTTAAGCCATAGAAAATTTGGCCATGAATAATCCCACCAGCCATGAAGTTTACCACACCACATTCACCCATAATCAAGACATAAATCATGAGACTGTGAATTGGGTGCAGAGAAATCAAGGAGGAGCATATTCAATTCACATAGAGAGAACAATCAAATTCTAGGTGGAATGGACAAAACAACTATCATTTCTAGAATCACACCCAACCCAGATAACCAATAGCACAACCCGTAGCCCAACCGTCCACCACTGCATTTAACTTCGATGCCTTGGCTCAAGCAATACAACAACTGGCTATAGCACAGCAACAGACCACTGAAGCTCAACAGAAAGCCAACTCTGAGAATGTCCGGCAGTTTGCCGAGATCAGATCATATATCCCAGCCTTGTCACCTCAACCTCTACCCAATCCCAACACCAACAAGGCTAGTTCATCTGGAGTACTTCAAACTCCACCACCTGCCGGATCTTTCACCTCACCACCTAGTTTCCAAAACCAGAATCAATGATTTTATACATCTTCTAGGACAAATCAAGGGAACCCACAACAAGCACCTAGAAGTCAAGTAAATTTCAAAATTCCATCCCGACCAAAACAATCTGCTAATGCGGTCACTCTGAGAAATGGGAAAACTACTTCTGCCTTTACCAGACCACTAGAGGATCAAATTGAAATTGAGGAGGAGATTAATGATGAAGAGATTCTAACTGAGACAACCATGCCCCTTCCTGCCTTTCCAACCATAACTATCCCCTTTCCCGGAGCTCTTCATCGAAGAAAGACTCGATCTTCCACCATCGATCCAGAGCTAGAAAAACTATTCTCCGACATTGTCATTGAAATCCCACTCTTAAAAGCCCTCGAACAAGTTCCAGCCTTCTCCCGATTTTTGAAGGAAAAATGCACACCAAAACGGAAATCCAAGGGAAAAGTAAAAAGGACAATGAAGACATTGAAAGACATGTGCTCCCTCGAGCAACAACCAATGCCATCTCCCAATTCTTACCCACCAAAAAAAAAGATCTAGGAGCTCCTCTAGTTAGATGCATAATTAGCAAATTAACCTTCGATCACACCTTGCTAGATAATGGTGCTTCCATGAATCTTCTCGCGACTGCTATCCTGGAGCAATTTGACCTAGGAAAACTGAAACCTATCTCAATGATTTTGCAAATGGCTGATCGATCTGTGAAAAGACCAAAAGGACTACTTGAGGATGTGATAGTTGATGTTCAAGGTCATAAATTCTCAGTCAACTTTGTTGTGATGGATATGGATCAAGCAAATATATTGAGTGAGACATCAATCATAATGGGACGACCATTTTTGGCCACTGCTAAAGCTCATTTTGATTATGAGGATGGAAGAGTTGAATTTAAAATCAATGGCCAAGTCATTCCTGTTGATCTGGTCACCCCTACTCCCACTGAATCTGAGACCGAAGACTATGGTTGGATAGAAAGATGTGTTGTTCTCAACATTCAAAAAGACTTTGCCTCCATCCATCTCACCAAAGACCCCTTAGAGGTTAGTCTTAACACCTCTAGATCCACTTACAAAAACACTTCTCATGAAATTGCCACATACAATCTGAATCTCGCACTAGAAGCTTCACCATGCCCTCTCACCAGACAAGAAATTGATGAGCTTGATAATGCCTGGGACACATTAGACTCTGAACTCACATTGACCTCAACCATGATCATGCCCATGGTGGAACCACCATTTGAGACTATTCCTGTAATAGACTCAGGAAATACTACAACTAACTCCACCGACAACCACTGTTGAATTAAAACCACTACCCAAAGATCTGAAGTATGCTTTCTTGGATGATGCGCACACTCTACCAGTCATTATCAATGTCAACCTAAATCATATGCAAGAAAGCCAACTCATGGAAGTTTTGAAAAGGAACTCCCAAACCATTTGATGGAAGATAACAGATCTAAAAGGAATAAGCCCCACATTCTGCACTCATCACATATATCTGGAAAATGATAGTAAACCCTCTCGAGAAATACAAAGACGGTTAAGTCCCAATCTGCGAGAAGTTGTGAAGAATGAGATCTATAAATGGGCAAGTGCGGGTATCATTTACCCTATCTCCGATAGCCCCTGGGTCAGTCCTCTCCAAGTTATCCCCAAGAAAGCTGGATTAACAATTGTCAAAAATGAGAAAGGCGAGGACCACCAGAGTAGCCACATCTTGGAGAGTCTGTGTAGATTATAGGAAACTCAATAAGGCTACCCAAAAAGATCATTTCCCATTGCCATTCATTGACCAGATCATTGAGAAGCTAGCCAGAAAAGAATTTTTCTGCTTTCTAGATGGATATTCCAGTTATAACTAAGTAGCCATAGCACCAGAGGATCAAGACAAAACCACTTTCACTTGTCCATTTGGAACATATGACTTCCGTCGCATGCCTTTCGGACTATATAATGGCCCAGCAACATTTCAAAGATGCATGATGGGAATTTTCACTGATATGATCGGCGATTTTATGGAAGTATTTATGGATGATTTCTCTATTTTTGGAGACTCTTTTGAGGAAACATTGGGATTTTTGGATAGAGTCCTCCAGAAATGCATCGAAGTGAACTTGATATTATTTTGGGAGAAATCACATTTTATGGTGAAATAAGGGATTGTGTTAGGACATGTTGTGTCAAAGAAAGGGATGGAAGTGGATCCATCAAAAATTGAGACAATCACCCATTTAAGTCCACCGGTGAACATAAAAGGTGTTCGGTCCTTCGTAGGTCATGTCGGCTTTTACCGCCGCTTCATCAAGGACTTTTCGAAAATTTCCCGCCCTCTCACAAAATTACTGGAAAAAGATCAAGACTTCACTTTTACTGAGGAAGCATTTGAATCTTTCAAAACCCTGAAGAAAATCATCACTGAAGCACCCATCCTACAACCTCCTGATTGGAACTGTGAATTTGAGATCATGTGTGATGCATCTGATTATGTTGTGGGGGCGGTATTGGGTCAAAGGAAAGATGTGAAACCCTATGCCATTCATTATGCCAGCAAAACTCTAGATAATGCTTAAAAGAACTACACTGTGACTGAGAAAGAACTCTTGGTTGTGGTGTTTTCCTTAGAGAAATTTCAGTCTTACATCCTAGGATCCCACATCATAATCTACACAGACCACTCTGCTTTGAAATATCTCTTCACAAAGACCGATGCTAAGACTAGACTCATTAAGTGGGTATTACTGCTCCAAGAATTTGATTTAGAGATTCGAGATAAAGCTGGAGCAAAGAATGTCGTGGTCGATCATCTTTCCTCCCTTCCTCAAACACAGACACAATCCCAATTTCTGATAATTTTCCCGACGAAAGTATCCTGTCTGTTTCTCAACTCCCTTGGTATGCAGACATCGTCATCTCCACGTTCCCTGATGACTGGCCAAAACATAAGAAAGACAAAACTAAAGCCTAAGCCCGATACTATCACTGGGAAGACCCTTTGCTCTTCAAAGAGGGTACTGATTTGATATGGAGACGATGTATCCCTGAATCTGAAGTCAACGATGTCCTAACTCACTGCCACACTTGTAGGTGTGGAGGACACCACTCAGGGAAGCGCACAACCGCTAAGGTCCTACAATGTGGTTTCTACTAGCCCACACTCTTTAAAGATGCTCATCATTTTGCTCAATCTTGTCCTGCCTGTCAGACTAATGGAACAATGACCCGCCGCAACATGATGCCCCTCCAACATGTACATGTAGTTGAGATCTTTGATACTTGGGGAATAGACTTCATGGGACCTTTCACCACCTCACAAGGCTATCAGCACATCCTACTCGTTGTTCACTATGTGTCCCGTTGGGTTGAAGCCATTCCCACTCGCATTGCTGATAGCGCCACTGTTGTTAAATTCTTGAACAATCTCTTCTCCCGATTCGGATTACCCAAGGTAGTCACTAGTGATGGTGGAACCCATTTTTGAATGCTTCAGTCAAGAACTTACTAAAGAAGAATGGGGTCGAACACTGGGTCTCAACTGCTTATCACCCACAGACCAATGGAATGGCCAAGCTGTCAAACCGGGAGATCAAGACCTTCCTACAGAAAATTGTCCGCTCTGATCGTAAAGACTGGTCTCAACACTTACCTTCTGCTCTTTGGGCCTACCGTACAGCCTTCTGTACACCCTTAGGAATGAGCCCATATTGGTTGGTCTATGGAAAGCCTTGCCATCTACCTGTAGAGATCCACCACAAGTCACTATGGGCGATCAAGAAATGCCATTTGGATTATGATGAGGCTGGAAAGAAAAGACTATTGGACTTATCTGAACTGGAAGAATTGAGATTACAAGCCTATGATAACAACCTGCTATACAAAGAGAAAATCAAGTTGTGGCATGATGCCAACATTTCGAGGAAAACATTCAAAGAAAATAAAAAAGTATGGCTATTTGATGCAAAACTGAAGTTATTTCCAGGAAAACTGAGATCGAAATGGAAAGGACCATACATTGTAACTCAAGTATTCGATAATGGATCGATAGAAATTTCTGACCCAAACACTAAATCCACTTTTAGAGTCAATGGTCAAAGACTAAAACCCATTGTTGAACTATCTAGTCCTATGCATGTCTGCACAACATACCTTTTGCGTGAAAAATGAACCACCACATCGCCAAGTTGAGGCATTAAATCACGCACTCTCGTGAGCCTCTCCTCACAGGTATCTTTTCGTCTTATTGCTCGCATGTTTATTTTCACTGCATTGCATTAGATAAGTATGGGGGTACCCCTCTGCATTACATTCCAAAAAAAAACCCAAAAATACATTTCACATCCCTTCTGATCCTCCTATTACACATTGTCTTCACCATGAGGACATGGTTTCTGATAAGTATGGGGGGTGTGTCTGCATAGTTTTTCAAAATTGCATACTCTTTCAAAAAAATCTCTCTCTCTTACAAAAATTCCCCTAAAAATATTTTCAAAAAGCAAGAAAACCACCAAAAATACATCCTTCCTACTTTTATCCTATTCTGAGAAATCAGATCTTCACTGCATAAATCGTAGACTGAGGTTGAGTTGACCCTAATGCACTTAATTTCATCAGAATTTCACTAGGCATGAGTTTTTAAGCTTTCTTCATGTCCATATGGACTTTATTCTCTCAGTTCCACTAACTCTACAGTGAATGAACTTCTGTATCTAACTAGATCACCTAAGCAACTAGTAGCACTCTTAAACTCGTCAGTGGATATTAAGCAACTGCAATGCACTTAGCTTGATTGAGTTTATTTTACTAGATACAATTATAATCTAGTTGAGGTGAGGTGCCAATGCCTGAACCTTATCTATAGTCAGTGAAGGAACTTGACTCAGGGGAAAATATGATCTCTCTAGTCTAAGTTTGTCAGCAATTAAGCCAGTATCGTGCCTCCAAAGATACTATTAAGCCGATACTACCTCTTGATGCCAAAACCCAAGACAAAAACACCACAAAAAGGCATATCACAATACAAATGCTAAAAAAAACCACCAATCATGCAAAGATACGCAAAGAAAAAGCAAAGAAGATCACCAAATAATCCTCCTCCACCAAAAAGCCATGGTAGTAGCTCAATGATGCTACCTAAGTTCTTAAAAGAGGCCCAAAGAGGCCCAGGGTTATGCTCTGCAAAAGGAAAAAATGAGAGCAACGGACCAAAGCAGTCTACGGAAAACCCCAAACTTTCAGTCCTATTCTCCAATAACTATGGCCTATTTTTTTCTATGCTGACATACTTGGTTAAAGGAGAATATGCCTGAATCCAGGTGAAGACTGAGGCTATATGTATAAGGAATCATTCGGTACCTCGATAGATTGTGTTGATAGCTCGTTCTCTTGACTCACGAAAGCTAAAACTATCACTAATATTGTTTATATCCACTCAAGGTCAAAGAGAATACATGTTTCTTAGGGATGAGCTGACTTGATCGACCTTCTGAAACTATGTCTGATTTTGTTGGAACTGAGAGGCTGTTGAAACTACAAAACTCGAGTCAAGTTGACAATTCGAACAAATCATCAATCTATAGGTCGATTCTGCTGAAGTTTGTGTATTTGTGTGGTTAAGATCTGAAAACTCGAGACTTTGTGGGTATGTCTGCTGTAAACCCTCACCCAACCTATCTTGGTTATTTTTCCCTATCCTTCATTATTACTTATCTATTTCATGCTCGGGACGAGCAAGACTTAAGTATGGGGGTGTGATGATTACAATATCTACAGTTATAACATGCTTAAAATTCTGTGAAGTACACTAGAATAATTGATTCATATACTTCAAAGTCACATAATTTACATCTTCTTTATTTCATGCACACAACAAAGAAAACCACTTAATGCATGATCTTTATTTAACATCTAGTTATATTACTTATATAATAAGATTGCATTCATCACTAAATAGAACTTACAACAGTTACCTTTATAAAAACTAATACCTCATATTAATGAAAAAAGGAAGAAATCTCATTATGAATATAGGTATTAAATGAGTTTTGAGCATTAAATCAAATCCAACACACTGGCTATGTAATTACCTTTCACATTTTATATTAGAAAGAAAATGAGAGGATGTTTTATGAAATTTTCCCATCTCTTCACCATGCATGCACATGCCTTAAAGTCTCTCTTTTTTTAGCCTCACACACATTGCAAACCATAAATACATCCACCTTTTCCCCATGCAACATGGAGCCCCACGTACTATGCATATGCCTTCCCCATGCAACAATAAAGTTTTATCTTTAGTCTCTCTTTATTTGAATGATGAAGAGCCGCACAAATCAAGTATAAAAACCATCCAAGTCCCTCACGCACAAGAGTCCTCAGGCACCCCTTTTCTCTCTTGTTCTCCATCTCTCTCTTGTTTTTTTATCTTTGGCAGGTCTCCTTCTCCAGTGCAACTCGACCAGCCCAAAGCTCCTTCCTCCACGCCATCTCCCGTGTGCGCGAGCAAGCTCCTTCCCTCCTCTCGGCGCGACCCCACATGCTGCAGCAGCCCCCTCGCAGCAGCCTCTTCCTTCCCGGTCGCGTCTAGTACACACAAGACTAGCCCCTGAGCACATCTCCCACGCGTGCAAGACTCCAGCAAGCAGTCCCCGCGTGCCGGCCTCCTCCATCGCACCCCTGCGCATCTCTATTCACGCGCAGATGATCTCCAGCGATTCCCTGGGTGTGCGCCCATCCACCAGCTCCCTTGTGTGGGCACGCACGCGCAGCCAGACTCTCGCACGTCGTGTCTTGCAAATCCTCCAGTCCTGTCGCGCACCGACGTCCAGCTCCTGCGCTCGCACACCAACTGCCCTTGTGCAACCTCAACCGCCTTGTCCGGGTTGTTCCCTCAAGCTGAAACATGCACCCGTCCATGCATGCATGATGAGAGCATTCTCTCTCATTAACTCTCTCTATCTCCCTTTCTCTCCATTTTATTTTGTAGTAGTTTATATATTTCCATGAACTATATTTTACTGTGAAATATTTCAAGCATGCCCTTTAGTTTCAAGATTAATCATTTGCAATCACTAATCATGTCTGTAGTTTCCTTTCCAATTGCATTTATACCTTTTACATGTTGTTTTCGATATTAAAGTATTGTGTAAAATCATAGAAAATCCTAGAAAAAAATATTAGAAAGCATTTTAGTAATTTAAAAGTAGATTCCATTATATTGTTAACATTCTCTAAGTGAACTCAAAGTCACATCTCGTTTCATAGGATTAAGATCAGAATCAAGTTCGAAAGATGAATTAAAAATTGCAAACTTGCTTGGTCCATGTGGATTCGATCCTCTACTTGCCATATGCATTTTGTTGTGCTCGTAGTTGAATTTTATTTGTTTGGTCTTGATTCTTCGTGGAACAACAAGGACATGATAAAATCACCTTCTTAAACCGCGAAAAATCTCGTCAACAACAGGTTCACTATTGAACCTGAAGACATAAGCTCACTCATGAGGTATTGGGACTGATCAAATTCCATCCATGGTCACCTTGCTTTGAAAGCGAGACAAGAATTTATAGGCTTGACATATGCTTTTGGAAGCATATGATCGATACCAAATCTCAATGACTTAATGAGAATCGTAATGATAAAACCCTAAAGAAGACAGTCTAAAAGTGATCTTAAACTTTGGGTGTATTCTAGGTCTTCCAGTATGCATGATGTATGGGTGTTAGGAATACTCTAATGTAATGTGATCATAAATGATTGCATAACCTTGACACTTCCATTCTGAGGGAGTGATAAAACAAGTTTGGATTTTAGTTACTCCTCTCAATAGAGAAGTGATGAATATGTGATTCATTACTTTAAAAGTTGAAAATAGAGCTTTATTCCCGAATAATTAGCTGCATTTCTCCATTTATTTTGCATTATTCTCATTCATGCATTTAGAATTAATATATGTATTTTATCATGCATATTTGCATTAAATAAGAAGTCAAATTCCCTTGTATATGTCACACGTATATTCACCATATTTTCACTATTTTATCTATTTTCACTAACTCAGAAATGAATAAAATTAACTTTATAGTGTACATATTACTAACACGAATAAAGGAAAAATATCAAAAAAGTACTAACTTGTAAAATTGACCAATAAAACCCAAACCCTAGTTTGAGACTAAGAACCTTAAAATGTGAATATTTCTATCATACAATCTCATATGGATTCCTACTCAATTTTGAATTAATATACGTTTAATTCCCTTCAAATTAAGACCAAATTCAAAAGAAGCGGTTTCGTAAGTGAAACTTGGGTTTTGGGCCCTTTGTATATTCTACATATGTCCCTCTATTTTATTTATTTTATCTTCTTAATTATTAAAAAATCCAAAAAAATATTAAGTTATAAATATTTATTTCATATTTTCTCTGATTTTATATTGATTATTTATCATATCTAAAAAATGATAAAAATTTGCAAAACACAAAAATGTGGTATTTTATACCTATAAGATACCGCCCAAAAATACTTTTTGTACAGATGATTTATTTCGATTTTTGTTCATTCACAAAAATTGTAGATCTTGTCGAGATGAGCAACTTTTGTGTTGACCACTTTTTTATTTGACCCTTTTGTTATTTCCTTATTTATTTTTCTTTACATTTAATTTGTGATTTTTCTAGGAGCGATACATGGTCGCTCCTGGAGATGCCACATGTCACCCCATTTTATTTTTTTTCTTTATTTTATTTATTTATTTATCTTTATTTTATTATTTTTTTAATTATTTTTTATTTATTTACTTTTTATATTTAATTTATTTATTGTTTATATTTTAATTATAATTAAAATTATCTATTTATTTTTATATTTATTTATTTTATTCAATTTAATTTATTTTTTTCCATTATTTTTTATTATTCATTTCCTCGGCACATGGCCACCCCTACGCACGCCACTTGGTGCCTTCCCCCTTTTCTCTCTTCTCCCCCTACGCTGCTCTGCCCGACCTGGTTCCCCTGAGCCCCACCCCTTGCATGCGGTGGTGGGAACAACCGCCCCTCTTTGTGCAACCACACCTTCCTCCCGCTCGCACGATCCCCGCAAGACCCGCGCCCTCCGCCTCCTCCGGCGGTGCACCATGGCCATTTCTCCCTCTCTTCCCTCTACCTTCTTTACCTCTCTCTATCCTTCAACCTCACCCATAGTTGCGCCCCCTCTCCTCTTGACTCGTGCCTCTCTCTCCTCTATACAACCGCTCCCTCTCTCTCGCCCATAACATACATGACCCAACCATCATACCCTACGATCGCAGCAGCCTTGGCCTCGTCTCCCTGTTGATCTCGCATCGTCCAACTTCCCATAAAGGGGCCATCGCTGACAACGAGCCTTCGCATCCATCGTTCTCCTAGAGAAGAGGTCGCCAACCATCGTCTTCTTCTCAATGACAGCTTGAAGGAGATCGATCGAGCTATGAGGCCTGGCACTCAAGTGTGGCAAGATCCAAGGTGGTGCACTCCATCTTGCAGTGACTTTTCCGTACAGCTGCAAAGCTTCAAGGTACCCTTGATGGACCTTTCGAGGCAACAACCGGAGTAGAGCGTAGCTCCTCCAACGTCAGGCACACCCGCAGGTAACCCTCTTTTCTCCCTTTCCTTCTTCCTTCTTCATTCTTCTATCTCCTTGCTTCTTTTTTCCCTCTTCCCTCCACTGACTTTTCTGCAAATTACCCTTCGATCTATCATCAATGCCACTCCATACCTTCCATCACCCAACTTCTTCACCTCTTCCATTTCTGTTCTACCCCCAACGATTACACATCGACCAACTTCGAATCCTCTCTTCCAGAAGGAGATCTACCCCTGAATCATGTGTGCAAGACCTATGGTCGAGCCTGGTTCTTCTACAAGAACTTCACCCCTACCGCCGATCATCCTCCAATTGCTACAGAGAAACTGCTGCATCGATGGTCGCCTTCGCCTCACCGCTCGTCTTGTCCCTCGTACTCCTCGCCACCTACGGTTACGCGCCTAGTCACACTTCAGCCACCGCCCTATGTCGTGTCCATCCTCCTTGCAGACTGATGAATCCACATTTCATCATCATTCTATCATTTTGGCACCAAAAACCCTAGCAAATGCCTATAAATAGCATTAAATAGAGCAATTTAGCATACATGCATGTGCATCCAATTAGTGTATAAAATACTGTAATTAAAGCAAAATTATAGAATAAATAAAAGAAAAGAAAAAGAATAAAATATTGTAAATATTGTATGACCCAAACCCCGAGACCTAGGTATCTTGATGAATAGGTCGACAAGGAATCAAGTAGGGGGAGATAAGGGCCAAATACAATACTTTTTAATTCATTCTTTATTCATTTTGGGACCTATTTTTGGTTCCACTTTTTATACATCAAATAAAGAAACTTTGTACATGAAAGTTGTAGATAATTTTACAAAGAAAAATAAAAAATTTATTTCACTCAAAAATAATTTACAGATAAAAAGTTATGGTCTGAATAAAATTCAGAATCCCAACGTCTCAGACCCGTATCTCACAAATGAAAACTCCAAATGCATCAAACTCACCTTTAATTGTATATAGAATAAAGCAATCTATTTAATGGCAGTGGTTTCGCATTTGGCGGAGCTACGGTTTGAAAGTTGTGTTTTGGACCCACATTGTACAACTATACAGATTAAAATATTCATTTTATTATTCATTCATTATTTTTGAATTTTTATATTTTTATAATTATGTAAATAGTACTTATAATAATTATGTACATTAAAATTAGAATAAAAACTCAAAGAAAAATCAAAATAAAAATTCTTGTATACATAAATACACAGGTATTATACCTGTACCCATACCTATACAACACACTCTTATATTTTATTAAATATACTGAACAATTCAGAAAAATAAAATAAAAATATATTTATATGTATAAAAGTATTTTATAATTTTATAAAATACTAAATAAAAATAATAAAATTAAAATAAACAAAATAAAAAATAAAAGACTAAAATATGTAGACATTATACCTATAAAGGCTAAAAAGGTAACTTATAAAAATATATTCCATAAAAATAATTAAAAATCAGAATTAAATACTTTATAAAATAAAAATCACTTTTCATTTTATAACCTAAATAAAATGACATCATTTACTATTTTAAAATGATTTTATAAATGATTTTTACCAGGTTTTTCCTGGTTGGTCCACGTGGACCAACCAGGGGGCCAGGAGAGTTTACCTCGGGTAAACTCTCTGACCCTAGGTCTTGTAGCTCTGCCAAGCCTCATTTTTGACCCACTTTTGTGGATTTT
Source organism: Ottelia alismoides (assembly GCA_037367405.1). Classification (NCBI taxonomy): domain Eukaryota; kingdom Viridiplantae; phylum Streptophyta; class Magnoliopsida; order Alismatales; family Hydrocharitaceae; genus Ottelia; species Ottelia alismoides. The sequence goes on along the minus strand of JAZKJV010003803.1, from coordinate 272,215 downwards.
TCGAGGCTAGGTTTTCCATCTTCCGGTGATGCAACCTTCTGCAATTTTGATCCTCGCTCATCTCTCATACTTGCCCAGATGTTTACCTAGGTTGTCGTGCGTTGAATTAACCACCACGCCTCAGTTTTTCCCCCATGACCGTCAACCCCATAAAACCCAGCTCCCACTTTCGTTTGAATTTCGAACCGTACTCCACACAGATCTTCCCCCCTTGGTCGTGCTTGAGGTACCTGGAGGTGACAGCTCCAAGTCCTTGGCTTCACGGCGGCGGAGCGTCAACGGATCTGGGCGTGTTCAACACCTCCGGCGAGCTTTCCCGTAGAGGTACCTTCCCTCTGGCTCCGGCCATTGAGGCTGCTCATCCATTTTATTTTCACCCTCGTTACATTCCTGGTAGTCCTAGGTCCATCTAGATCCTAGTTTCTTGTTCAATCATCCAGAGAATCACATATTCGAATACCTCGCCGGAGCGCAACTCCGGCCGAGGATCCACATCGCCATACCGTGTCTTTGAGAGCCAGCCGAAGGTCGAGGCACTTTGCCCTCGACCTTCTTAACATTTTTGGCAGGTCCAGGAGTTGCAGCGCATCCCGGGGCACGATTTTGACGACGGCCGAGGTACCTGGAGCCCAGTTGCTCCGCCGACCTCGTGTCGTCGCTCCGAGCTTCGCCGGAGACTTTTGCCGCCCTCCGCACCTTGAGTAAGACCAGGGGAACCCAGCTGACCATTTTGGAGCTCTAGAGATCGCCGGAGAAAGAGGATCGAGCCGGAGGAACCTCGCTGCAGCGGTGTTCTTCCCCATTCATCCAGCTGCCTCCGCAACCGTCGGATCAAGCTTGTTCTTCGTGAAGCACAGCCATCGTCGGATGGAGTAGCCCCAGCATCGTTCGATCATCGTTCAGATTCTAATCAGGGTCGCACATCCGCGAAGCGGTATCGTGAAAGGAGGTGGCGCCACGTGTCAAGTGAAGAACCCAGTGCCGTTCGATCTACTCAGCGAGGGTATTTTGCAGAGCCACCCCCGCTATTTTTGTAATTTTGTTTTAATCCTGAAACATTTATTAGTAGTTTAAATATTTTGTAGAATTTTCAACTAGGCCCTCGGATTTTAGAAATTTGCACATAGGTCCTCCGCCACGTCACCTCACGTGACCTGTTCACGTGAGGTGTGGACATTTTGCAAGGAGGCCCTCGGCCCTCTTATTATTTCATTTTAGTACCAGGACTTTTATAGTAAGTGTTAACTTTTTGGAGAAATTGCAAGTTAGCCCCCAGAGGTTTCTGATATTACACTTAGGTCCCTGCTAGGCGCGTGCAAGTCACGCCCCCTGGTGGGTAAGTTGCGCCGACACCCCTGCGGGTCTGTGTATTTGTATTTGGTCCATAAATTTCAATATTAAGTGTAATATTTTGTGGAAAATTTCTTGGATGCCCCTGGATGTTTTGATATTTGCACTTCTACCCCTGCTAGGCTGTGACATTTTCGCTTGCTTGATCTATTTAATTAGGGCATCATTTTGATTCGGAAAATTCTCAAAAATTCAAGTTAAGCTCATGTGTACTTGTTCTTTGATGCCATATTTTTAGTTTTTGATTTTATTGTATTTTCATATTTATTAAAAATCAAGAACATGCTTTTTGCCTACTGTCTAGCTTAGAAAATACCAAAAAAATATTAAAATACCTCTAAAATTCCAAAAAAAAAATTCCTACTGTCTATTTTAACCTATTTTAGTGTCAGTCCAAAAATCATTAAAAATCTCAAAGTAAAATCCTTAAAAATTCGAAAATACTCAAAAACTTCTAAAAATCTAAAAAATTATAGAAAAATCCAAAAATTGCAAACTCAGTTCTTATAGGTTCTATATTTTATTATCTTTAATTGAAAATTAGTTTGGGAAAATTTTGTGGTTGTTGGATATTTTTAAGTTCTATTTTATCTTTAGCCAGTAGCTAATTCCCTGTTTTGGTTTATTTCAGTGTTTAAAAATACCAAAAAATTTTGAAAAATACCTAAAAATCACAAAAATAGTAAAAAATCATAAAAATACCAAAAATATTTTATTTCTGAATTTTTGGCTATTTTTGCACATTTTTATAAATATTGTAGCACTTCTTTTATTACCTGGTTTATATATTCCAATATTGACAAAGAAAAAAATATAAAATATAATATATAAAAAAAGTCAGAAAATTAAAAATCAAAATACAAAATTATAATTAAAAAAAATAAAAATAAAATAAAAATTAAAAACCCACAAAAATATTTGTATTTGCATAGTGTAGACAACACTTCACTTTCACTCACACACATTTGTTTGATCTGCCTTGTTTTCTCCCTGTGTTCGGACTCTCTGCATACTTGTCCTATACACCTTTTGTGCAGAGTTAAAAATAAATTTTAACTCCACATTTTTTTCTAATTGTTTGATCTATAGTGTGGGTTAATTGTTGATTAATTACAGTTTATTGTGGGTCGCCACAGCGACGTAGTAGTCCCGCCTTGTGTGGACTATTTAGACCCTCGATAAATTGTTATTATCAAATGGCACCGTTGCCGGGGAGCAACAGCGAGTAGCTCATTATTTCGTTTGATTGTGTTAGTTGTCTTCAATATTGCTTTCACTTTTATCTCTCTTATTTTTGATATATTTTGTTGAGCTTTCTGACCACTCTTTTGTCTTCTTGCGAGGGACCGCGGAGCGAGGCGGATCGCCTAGGGGATCTGAAGCATCCTTGGGAAGTGGAGCCAGCTGTACTTTAGCCAAGCTGGTATGAGAGAGCAGGAGGAGTGAGAGAGTGATTAGTTTAGTTCGCATTTTTATTTTTGTGAGAGAGTGATTAATTTGTAATAATACAGGGAATTGGACACTCAGACTACCGGGCCTAATTTCCGGGTGTTTGTTCACCCGGGGGCTCACCGCGGCTTTTATCGTGTTTTTCCGATTGTCATTTTCCGGTTTTGTTTTCATTTTCATTTCTTTTGTGGATTGAGCCCTTAGTTGTAGGCCTTGCTTGTTCGATTAAATTAGGTCCAAACACACTAAAAACCATTGCATGCACCTATAGCTCGTAGTTGGACTCAGTTTAATTAAACAGTCAATTCACTTCTCTTTGATCCGCCGCGCTGCGAGCTCATCCTGCCAAGCGCTTCTCCTAAACTCGATGTGTCGAGAGAACGAGGGGTGAGCCTAGATCGGACCTTAGGATTGGAGATCGGTGATTGACTCGTGGTTCTTAACGCTAGAAGTTGCCTACCTTAGGACGATTTCCGCATTGCATACCGGCATGTAGATTAGGTTTATAAAATTCTGCTTTGCATCCCGCATGGAGAGAGCTGGGATTCGTTGTAAGTCTTCTTACTTTGCATCCATCATTTAGGCACAAAGGTGAGATTTCCACCTTGGTGTCGACTTGCATTGGCTTTTCCGACTCTAATCTCCCTCTGTTTTTGGACAAAGTAGGATCAAGAAAATACAAAAACCGTTAGGCGCTTGTTTGAATCTACTCAAAAGAAGCGATAACACCAAAAAAATTAAAAAAGGGACTGCTAAGAAAACCTTGACCAAAATTAAAATCGGTAATTGGATTCATTGATTGGAGAGAGTCACACCCTCACTTGTATTCAGGTTGCATGGGAAGGCCTCCTTCCAAGTGAGCAGAGTGCTTCGTAAGGATTAGAGCCCAAATCCTAGCTTGTGGCTGCCATGTGTATCGCCTGGATTTCTGAAGTATTGGCGCTACTATCGTACGTAGGCGAGTAGGGCTTGGTCGCCATTGGTGACTCACTATTGTGTGAGCACCGACCTTGTCCGAAGTACTGAGCATAGGCCACGCCTTCACGGGTGTGTCTGTCTCACCGTCTGCATCCGAGTAGGATCTTGCACGCTCACGGGTGATTCCGTTGCGAGCGAGATCCGAAGTATCAGTTTCACCTATCGGCTTCCTTCCTCTTATTCTTTGGCTGAGTAGGGATCCAGGAAGGGTTACAAGGACCTTAAAAAGCGCAAGCTACAGGTTACACAAGAAGAGGACAAGTAAGGGAATACTTTTCCGGCAGTACTCTCTCTCCTTTAGGCGTAGTGCTCTAAGGACTCGTGAAAAGATTAATTCCTGAATTCAAGCTAAAACCGACAAGATAAAAAGCCGAACCTTCACGGCTTCATGTGTTGAGTTGGTGAACTCACCCCTGTTTTGTGTTTGATTGCTAGTTCTATTTAGGTCAAGATCAAAAACACAGCACAATTGTGCGCAATTTTGCTTCTCATTTCTTCCTTCTTCTTCTGCATTCACCCTGATCTTCCCAATAATCAAGATGATGGGACGGAGATCTCTTAGGCCGACTCTGTGGGCACCGCTATCTAGCACTCCTCCTCATTCATCTAGGACAACCTCGGAGAGTCAGCTCTCCGAGCCTGAGTTTACCTCCACCCTGTTCCCCCTCGACCACCCTTCTCATTCTCCTTCTATCAGTCCAATAGTTTCAGAATTCAGTGCATCGCAGAGCTCAGATCATTCGACAGCACCTGAGATGGCCTCTTTTGCTTTTTCAGAGAATCCCGAGATGGCTGACAGAGGCGAGCATCCAGACGACCATGAGCACCCGCCATTCTTCATTGATCAAGCCGCCATCAACAATTCACTTCTTGCATCCCTGGAGACTATGCAGAGACAGATTCGTGATCAGAGAACCTTCATGGGTGATCTCATGCGAGAGATAGCACAGATGAGAGAAAACCGACCTGGCGGTGGTGGAGGAGGAGGACCTGATGCAGGAGGACGTGATCCCGATGCTGAGAGACCGCCACAGACTATCATGAGGGAATTACACAATCCAGCAGCATCCCTCACTCACCGTTGGATCAGACTTCCGCCTATCCATGGAGATTTCGAGCTTCGGCCCCACACCATTCAGCTTCTACCCAAATTCCATGGGTTGCTGACCGAAGAGCCACACCTCCACCTCCAAGAGTTCGAAATGATCTGCATCACGATCCATGACAGGCTGATGACCGAGGAGACGATCAAGATGATCGCCTTCCCATTTTCCTTGGTTGACAGAGCTGCATATTGGCTCAAACACTTGGGGCGATTCATCGATACTTGGGCAGATCTCCGGACCGCGTATCTGAAGAAGTACTACCCTATCGGACGGACATATGCAGCTAGAGCCATGATAAGCAACTTCGTCATGATCACGAATGAACAATTCCATGAAGCTTGGGATCGAATCCGAGAGTCATTGACCGGTGTCCACATCACGATATCTCCAAGCCCAACCTGGTTCAGAGGTTCTTCTGTGGGCTGACACCGGAGCTGCAGGGGCTTGTCAACGCCTCTTGCGGTGGGTCCTACTTTTCAAAAGGTGAAGACGACGTTTGGGCCATCTACGAAGGCATGGTAGAGAACTCCACCGTCATGGCCCAAGCTCGTGTTTACACACAGCAGAAGCCCCCGCAAGGGGCGGGATCATTCCAGAGGATCGCCCGCATCGATGCCGGTCCTAACACATCGTCGGCAGCCGCAGCCGCAGCCGACATGGGCATCATTAGTGAGAAGCTGGACCGTCTCGAGATCCTCGAGAAGAAACAGATGCAAGGCATGGCCCAGATGGACCAAATTGCCAAGACGATGAGTGACCTGAAGACACATATCCTTTGCGTCCAGGAGGCACAGACTTCGTCCCAGCAGCCTCCCAGGTCATGGGCTGACCACAGCAGTAGCAGTTCCAACCAACCCTCTACCTCGTACCGCCAGGTCAACCATATCCAGGCAGAGCCGGTTCCACTGCTACAGTACTACCCAGCGCAGCCGCCATTTTCAGACACTCAGATGGTGGTCTACCAGCCGGAGCAGCCACTGGCAGTTCTTCCTCCACCCTCCTTCGAGCAGGAACCATTGATGGAAGTCAATGGGATTTGATACGACCGGTACCCTCAGCCTGGGATTCATCGTGATCACCCCAGATTCCGTTGGGGCAACGGTGGCTCCTCATCTCAGCAGCAGAATCTATCTCGAGGACAGCAGAGTATCCAGCAGCCACAGTAGCAGCAACAGCCCCAATATGCCCACCAGCCGCAGTACCAGAGTGGTCCTCGTCCCGCCTATCAGGGATAGCAGTGGAGGCAGCGTCAGCAGCCTCATCAATCTTATTCCCAGCCGACCCAGAACTATCCATACCAGCAGCAGCAGCAGCCCCATTTCCCGCAAGGGAACCCATCCGGTTCTCAAGCCCCAGTTTTTGAGAACCCAGCTCTCGATGATCTTGCCCGCTTGCTCTCCGAACAGCGAGCATCCTTCAGGCAAGAAATGGATGAATTCCGGCAGGAGATGAGGGAAATCATCAAAGTCAAGGCAGCCATACCCACTCAGATTGAACCTAACCCGAACAATCTGAAAAGAAAGTATGAGCAAGTAGAGTTTACAGAGGATACCTCTCCTAGTGACTATTTGAGTGACATATCTCTTTCTTTGTATGATGCTGATTTTGTGACTACTAGGAGCGGTAGGATGCCAACCGGCGGCGCCTCTTCTGAGCGACAAGCACCAGCTGAATCAGGAGCGCCAGAGGAGCAGAGTAGCAGTGCTGATACCGCTAATGATGGTGTTGAAGATGGTGGTGCTGAGGCCACCAATGATGGAGATCCAGACGACGGTACTAAGGCCGTCGTGATACCAGATGCAGACGGTGGTGCTAATGCCACCATTTTGGATGCTGAGCCAGAGCACGGTGCTGATGCCGCAAAGACAAGTGCCGGTGGTGGTACTGAGGCCACCACATCTACTTTTGTTGAGCCTCCCTCTGTGATGTTACCACCTTTTGTATCTATGGACTGTGGTAACAAAAAGAAAAACAAAAATATGAATAAAGGAAAGGTTTCTGTTCACATTGCGGATCCATATGTATTGAATGGTGATGATTGTATGGATTCTCCTCTTTCACAGGCACAGGGACCCATTCCTAGTCCTCCATCTGAGGAGGCCCCTACACCCCCCTTCCCAGAAGCACTCCGCTGGGGGAAGGGGAATAAAAAAGAAAATCCAAAAAAGAACCAACAGGTAGAGTTCAGCAACCAAATGATTGACAGATTTCACATTCAGTTGACTCTACAGAAAGCAATTGAGCATATCCCCTTCTTCAAAAAGAATTTGAAAGAGACAACTACTGCCCGCAGGAAGAAGAGGTACAGAGATCAGATCCATATGCTCACCCATGACACTTGCTGCACCATTCAAAACAAAATGCCAGCCAAGAGACCAGACGCAGGAACACCCTATGTCAGATGCGAGATTCAGGAGCAGCAGTTTGATCGTACTCTATTAGACATCGGCTCTTCAATCAACCTTCTTCCGGCAGCCTTACTCGACCGATTCGAGTTTGATCCTCTTCTTAGGAGCAGGACAGTCCTTCAGTTTGCTGATAGGTCGACTAAGAGGCCGAAGGGGTTATTGAAAGACGTGGTCATTACCATTCAGGGCCTGAAATTCCCTGTGGACTTCGTTGTGTTGGACATGGAGATCCCTGAGTCGGTAACTGATGCCCCCATCATACTCGGGCGTCCATTCTTGGCCACAGCCAAGGCAGTGACCGATCATGATTGTGGGAGGGTATGTTTTAGCGTAGAAGGCGAAACCATACAAATAGAGACGGTCGAGGAAACCAGAGCCAGAGAACTTGAATGCTCGGAGCAGTCCAGCGAAGTCGCGCAAATGACAGAGGAAGAGCTAGACATCCACCATGAGTGTGATTTTGTGATGACAGACGATGAATCCAACTGGACAGATCCTGTGGCACCGACCCTTGCCATGCCTACAGATTCACTATATCTAAAGCTTATGGCAGTCGAGAGCTGGGAGAGCACACCCCTGGATGAGGATACACCTGAGGCTGACAGTGTTGGGACGAGTGGTGCTGATGATTTTCACTCTTGCTCATCTTCATCTGATCCCTCGGATTCAGACATTGACTGGGATGATTTTGATGACTATTTGCCTTGTCTGATTCCTTCTGAGCCAACAGCCATGACAGAGTAAGAGCCAGTGCAGTTTATTGATGATTCAGCAGGCCGCCCTTCGTTAGAGATTAATGCATAGCGAGAGTTCTCCCATGCAGACCTGGTCGCCTTCATACAGACATATCAGAAGCCAGATCTGCCACCTCCCAGTTGTCCAGAACTGAAACCTCTGCCGCAGTCGTTGAAGTATAGATTCCTTGCGGGTGAGCCAGATATGCACCCAGTCATTATCTCAGCAGGTTTGACTGGAGAGAAAGAATCTCGTCTGATGGAGGTTCTTGAAAGAAACCGCAAGGCGATAGGTTGGAGTATAGTTGATCTCCATGGGATTAGTCAGGCTCTGTGCTCTCATCACATCTATCTTGAGGATGATGCTAGGCCGTCGCGTGAGTTCCAGCGACGGCTGAACCCGAATCTTCGAGACGTAGTCATGAAAGAAATTTCGAAGCGGTGGAGCGCCGATTTTATCTACCCCATCTCCGACTCCAAGTGGGTTAGTCCGTTGCATGTGGTACCCAAGAAGACGGGTATCACTATAGTTGTTAATGAGTCTGGAGAGGAGATCGCTACCCGAGTACCCACTTCTTGGAGGGTCTATGTGGACTACAGACGATTGAATGAGGCCACCAAGAAGGATCATTTCCCGCTACCATTCATTGATCAGATTATCGAGCGGCTAGCTGGAAAAAATCATTATTGTTTCCTTGACGGGTACTCCGGATACAATCAAGTGGCCATTGCGCCCGAAGACCAGGAGAAAACGACATTCACCTGTCCATTTGGGACATATGCTTTCAGACGGATGCCCTTCGGTCTATGTAACACTTTGGCAACATTCTAAAGGTGCATGCTGTCCATATTCTCGGACATGGTGGGTGACTGTTTAGAGGTCTTCATGGATGACTTCTCGGTCTATGGCGACAGGTTCGATGCTTGTCTTGACTGCCTAGACCGTGTGCTTCAGCGTTGCATTGAGGTCAACCTCGTATTGTCTTGGGAGAAGAGTCACTTCATGGTGACTCAAGGGACGGTCCTTGGTCATATCGTCTCCAACAGGGGCATGGAGGTCGATCCGGCCAAGGTGGATATCATTAGAAAACTCAATCCACCGTCCAATTTGTGTCAGTTGCGGTCTTTTCTGGGGCATGTCGGTTTCTACCGACGGTTCATTCAGGACTTCAGTCGTATTGCCCGATCGCTGATTGATTTGCTGACAAAAGACACCGAGTTCATTGTCAATGATAAATATCTGGCGTCTTTTGAGACTCTCCAAAATATGATTGTTTCAGCTCATGTCCTTCAGCCACCCGATTGGTCTCTCCCATTCGAGATCATGATGGACGCTTCAGATTTTACCGTTGGGGCTGTGCTTGGACAGAGGAGGGATGGTTTACCGTTTGCCATTCACTACGCCAGCCGGACTTTGGATGATGCTCAGCGGAATTACACTGTGACTGAGAAAGAGATGCTGGTTGTAGTCTTTGCTTTGGATAAGTATCGATCTTATATTCTCGGATCTAGAGTGACAATTTACACTGATCACACCGCCATCTGGTACTTAATGGCCAAGAAGGATGCCAAAGCACATCTTACCAGATGGATCCTTCTACTCCAGGAATTCGATATTGAGATTAAGGATAAATCTGGAGTCAAAAATGTGGTGGTGGATCATCTTTCTTGATTGGAGAACCTTGAGGAATCTGAGCCCAGCGCACCTATCACAGAGACGTTTCCAGATGAGGCGATCTTGGCTATCACCTCGCTCCCGTGGTACGCTGACATTGTGAACTATCTTATCGCCAAGACAGTTCCACAAGGTTGGCCCAGGCAGAAACTCGAGACTTTCCTAGCGAAGGACAAGTTTTACCATTGGGAGGATCCCGTCCTTTATCATGAAGGAGGTGACAGCATCTGGAGGAGGTGCATTCCTCAGGAAGAGCATCATAGCGTCCTCACATACTGCCACAAGCTTGAGGCAGGAGGACATCATTCTGGAAAAAGGACAGCACAGAAGGTGCTTCAATCCGGCCTATGGTGGCCTACTCTCTTCAAGGATTATGATGAGTTCGTGAAGAGATGTACTGATTGTCAGAAAATGGGAACCTGCGGACAGAGAGACATGATGCCCATGCAACCTAATCACGTTTGTGAGGTTTTTGATGCATGGGGGATTGATTTCATGGGCCCATTTCCTAAGAGTCAGGGATTCGAGCATATTTTGCTCGTTGTTGACTATGTCAGCCGATGGGTTGAGGCCATCCCCGCCCGAGCCGCAGATGCTAAAACCGTGTGCAAATTTTTGAGGAAAAATATCATTTCACGGTTCGGGGTACCTAGAGTCTTGATTTCAGACGGGGGGTCTCACTTCATCAATGACAAGGTCAGGGCCCTTGCAGACGAGTTCGGCATTGACCTTCGGGTTGCCACACCGTATCACCCTCAGACTAATGGTCTAGCCGAAGTATCGAATCGGGAGATAAAAACAATCTTGCAGAAAGTTATCCGCCCAGACCGAAAGGATTGGTCACAGCTTTTGGACTCGGTCTTGTGGGCCTATCGGACTTCTTTCAAGAATCCATTGGGGACATCTCCCTTTCGATTTGTTTATGGCAAGTCGTGCCATTTGCCAGTGGAAATCAAGCACAAATCCTTTTGGGCAGTCACTGAGTTACTGTTAGATCCCGAGAGCATAGGAGAACAGAGAAGAGCAGAATTGGCAGCCGTGGAAGAACTGAGAGACACAGCCTTTTCCAACAGCCTACAGTACAAAGAGAAAGTGAAGACATGGCATGATTCCCATATCAGCCATAAACAGTTTGAGCCAGCCCAGGGAAATTACAGAGCAAGTGGAAAGGTCCGTATGTGGTTAGGAAGGTACATGACAATGGCAGCATCGACATATCCGAACCGTCATCTTCCTCTACCTTCCGCGTCAATGGTCAACGCCTGAAGCTATATCTAGATCATGATCCGCCGACCATCGACGTTGCCCCCATTCTTCTGGTATGAGATGTGTACTTTGACTCATCTTCATCTGTTCATATCACTCTTTCATCTGTTGATTTATTTTCTTCTTTTCTTCTTTTCTTCTTTTCCTTTTCTATTTTCTTTATCTATCAAAAAGGTGCACCCCTTGTTGTCAGTTTTCTGTACTTAGGGCGTACTTTGTCCTAAAGTATAGGGGGTTTACACCCCGAGTTTTCATTTATTCCGATCCTCTCCATTGTCTCCTCTTCTTGTCTATACTTAGGGATATTTTACCCTAAGTATAGGGGGAGACAATCTGAGTACGATCTGTTCATTCCCACCCTTGACCCTCCCTGCGTTGTGTACAGTCTGCTATACTTAGGATTCTTTGATCCTAAGTATAGGGGGAAGGTCAATTTCTCATTGATTCATTTATTTATTCTTTAGACTTGTCTATACTTAGTACGAGTTATGTCTTCTCTTTTCTCTCCTATCTATGAGGACATAGCTCAAGCTAAGTATAGGGGGGTCGTATATACTGCGTATATACTTTAGCCATAACTCGTACTTTCGTATTTTCCTAATAATATGGCTAATTATTCTTTAAAATTCATTAAATCCTTAATAAAAAGATGTGGTTGTTCCTCAAAATTCTTTTTGGAATTTACTAATTAATAAATCAGGTGTAAATGTTTTTTGCAAAATGTTTGAAAAATAGTTTGAAAATCTTTGTGAACACCTATTGAAAACTATTTTGAAAACGTTTTGTTACATGTTTTGAACCTTTGTTAAATTGCGTGGTTTGTAAAATTTATTTTCTTTGCGTGAAATAAAATGAAAAATGATTTGCAAATGGTTTGAAAAATGGTTGCAAAAATATTTTGAAAAATCTATTTATATGGTTTTGAAAGCCTTTGCAAAATGATTTTCAAATGTGTGTACATGTTTGGAAAAAAAATGTTTGTAAAAACTACTTTGGACTATAGTTTTCAAAAATTGTGTGAAAAGCTTGTGTCAAATACGTTTGAGGAATATTTGCATCACACCAAAATCCACTATATATATGTACTTATAAAATTGAGCACTTACCCTGTAAATTCTTAAAATCCACTTCTTGTTTATATAAGAAGCACTCCCGTGTACATATTTTTAGCCTAACTTTTAGCCAAAAACTTTTTGTTTTCAAAAATCCCAAAAATATTTGCAAAACTAAAATCCAAAAACATTTGAAAAATCTTTTGAAAAATACAAAAAATGCATATGCATCATCATCGTCATCTTTTCAAAAATCCATAAAAAGTTCAAAACCTTTGAAAATTGCATCACAAACATATTTTCTGCATCGCATTGTATAGCATGAGCATTTTTCGGATTGAGTTTGATAGTTGAACAAGTCTAAGTAAAATCCGGAGATTGGAGCTTGATTGGACCTTAATAATCTACCTAATAACAGGAACCTTATAGGAACTGGGTTTGAGGTACTTCAGGTCTAGTTGACTTAATTCTTTGAGGATCACGAGACTTGGTTCAATAGATTCTTGACTGCCTAAGTAGAGTATTTCGGAGCACATGCACGACTCTTGTTAATAATGACCTAACTTGGACACCTGCACCTTTCACATGGCTCAACTCAGTTGGAGTGGTGAGGGGATTGGATTTGCCGGTATGAGACGCACACAAGTGGAAACATTTGTCCTCCTCTAGGGAGGGAAGTGCACCCCAACCCGTCCAGTGATTAGGAAGTCTAAAGACAGGAGGTTGTGGGTTGCAAAAAAGCTTCAAAAGAGGGATAGTCTATTGGCTCAAGAGGAAAAACTCCTTATGTAAATGCTGTTGTGAATAGTATTCAAAAAAAAATGTGTTCAGGCATGTACAAAAATAAAAAGCCCGCAAAGTATGTACAAATTTGTAAAGTCAATAAGCAAGCTTGAGTTCCAAAGTCATATCATGTGAGCCTGCAGCAGGATGACTTGACTACACTGGTCTTGCATCCCAGGATAGGTAGCTACACTGGCTACCGTCCATTCTTGACCCCCTCCTCTTGAGCCGGTTGCCACTTTAACTTAGAAGGGAATACCCCGCTCCTCGAGGATGGAGTTATTGGATTGGGGAATCATTGGGTTGTCGTACTGGAGAAGTCAGTTTCTTTGTCATTCTAGTTGGGGAGAGCCACCATCACTTACACTGTACGAGTCAGACTCATAGTCGTAAGAGTTTGCGTATGAATTGAGATATTTCTGACCTGGCTATTGAGGAGACTTGGACAGAGTTTTGGGATTCTCAGGGACTGTTGGATTTCAAATTCGGTTCTCACTAAGGTTCCGCCCGCACTAAAATTACAAAGGTCCGACTTAAGCTCCAAACTTTGATTTTGTGAAGACAAGTTTTGATAATCAAATAAAATCCAAGTTCTTCTTTTTCTTTTCTTTCTTTTCTTTTTGCACTTATTGCATAAGTGTTTGCTAGGGACTAGCAAAGGTAAAGTATAGGGGGATGATGAATCCACATTTCATCATCTTTATTCTATCATTTTGGCACCAAAAACCCTAGCAAATGCATGTAAATAGTATTAAATAGAGCAATTTAGCATACATGCATGTGCATCCAATTAGTGTATAAAATACTGTAATTAAAGCCAAAATTATAGAATAAATAAAAGAAAAAAAGAATAAAATATTGTAAATATTTTATGGCCCAAACCCCGAGACCTAGGCATCTTGATGAATAGGTCGACAAGGAATCAAGTAGGGGAAGATAAGGGCCAAATACAATACTTTTTAATTCATTCTTTATTCATTTTGGGACCTATTTTTGGTTCCACTTTGTATACATCAAATAAAGAAACTTTGTACATGAAAGTTGTAGATAATTTTACAAAGAAAAATACAAAATTTATTTCACTCAAAAATAATTTATAGATAAAAAGTTATGGTCTGAATAAAATTCCAGGATCCCAACATCCCAGACCCGTATCTCACAAATGAAAACTCCAAATGCATCAAACTCACCTTAATTGTATATATAATAAAATAATCTATTTAATGGCGGTGGTTTCGCATTTGGCGGAGCTACGGTTTGAAAGTTGAGTTTTGGAGCCACATTGTACAACTGTACAGATTAAAATACTCATTTTATTATTCATTCATTATTTTTGAATTTTTATATTTTTATAATTATGTAAATAGTACTTATAATAATTATGTACATTAAAATTAGAATAAAAACTCAAAGAAAAATCAAAATAAAAATTCTTGTATACACAAATACACAGGTATTATACCTGTACCCATACCTATACAACACACTCTTATATTTTATTAAATATACTAAACAATTCAGAAAAATAAAATAAAAATATATTTATATGTATAAAAGTATTTTATAATTTAATAAAATACTAAATAAAAATAATAAAATTAAAACAAACAAAATAAAAAATAAAAGACTAAAATATGTAAACATTATACCTATAAGGGCTAAAAAGGTAACTTATAAAAATATATTCCATAAAAATAATTAAAAATCAGAATTAAATACTTTATAAAATAATAATCACTTTTCATTTTATAATCTAAATAAAATGATATCATTTACTATTTTAAAATGATTTTATAAATGATTTTTACCAGGTTTTTCCTGGTTGGTCCACGTGGACCAACCAGGGGGCCAGGAGAGTTGACCTCGGGTCAACTCTCTGACCCTAGGTCCTGTAGCTCTGCCAAGCCTTGTTTTTGACCAACTTTTGTGGATTTTTCGAGGCTAGGTTTTTCATCTTCCGGTGATGCAACCTTCTGCAATTTTGATCCTCGCTCATCTCTCATACTCGCCCAGATGTTTACCTGGGCTGTCGTGCGTTGAATCAACCACCACACCTCGGTTTTTCCCCCATGACCGTCAACCCCATAAAACCCAGCTCCCACTTTAATTTGAATTTCGAACCGCACTCCACACAGATCTTCCCCCCTTGGTCGTGCTCGAGTTACCGGGAGGTGATAGCTCCAAGTCCTTGGCTTCACGGCGGCGGAGCGTCAACGGATCTGGGCGTGTTCCACACCTCCGGCGAGCTTTCCCGTAGAGGTACCTTCCCTCTGGCTCCAGCCATTGAGGTTGCTCATCCATTTTATTTTCACCCTCGTTACATTCCTGGTAGTCCTAGGTCCATCTAGATCCTAGTTTCTTGTTCAATCATCCAGAGAATTACATATTCGAATACCTCGCCGGAGCGCAACTCCGGCCGAGGATCCACATCACCATACTGTGTCTTTGAGAGCCAGTCGAAGGTCGAGGCACTTTGCCCTCGACCTTCTTAACATTTTTGGCAGGTCCAGGAGTTGCATCGCATCCCGGGGGACGATTTTGACGACGGCCGAGGTACTTAGAGCCCAGTTGCTCCGCCGACTTCGTGCCGCCGCTCCGAGCTTCGCCGGAGACTTTTGCCGCCCTCCGCACCTAGAGGAAGACCAGGGGAACCCAGCTGACCATTTTGGAGCTCTAGAGATTGCCGGAGAAGGAGGATTGAGTCGGAGGAACCTTGCTGCGGCGGTGTTCTTCCCCGTTCATCCAGTTGCCTCCGCAACCGTCGGATCAAGCTTGTTCTTCGTGAAACACAGCCATCGTCGGATGGAGTAGCCCCAGCACCGTTCGATCATCGTTCAGATTCTAATCAGGGCCGCACATCCGTGAAGTGGTATCGTGAAAGGAGGTGGCGCCACGTGTCAAGTGAAGAACCTAGTGCCGTTCGATCTCCTCAGCGAGGGTATTTTGCAGAGCCACCCCCGCTATTTTTGTAATTTTGTTTTAATCCTGAAACATTTATTAGTATTTTAAATATTTTGTAGAATTTGCAACTAGGCCCTCGTATTTTAGAAATTTGCACATAGGTCCTCCGCCACGTCACCTCACATGACCTGTTCACGTGAGGTGTGGGCATTTTGCAAGGAGGCCCTCGGCCCTCTTATTATTTCATTTTAGTACCAGGACTTTTATAGTAAGTGTTAACTTTTTGGAGAAATTGCAAGTTAGCCCCCAGAGGTTTCTGATATTACACTTAGGTCCCTGCCAGGCGCGTGCAAGTCACGCGCCCTGGTGGGTAAGTTGCACCGACACCCCTACGGGTCTGTATATTTGTATTTGGTCTATAAATTTCAATATTAAGTGTAATATTTTGTGGAAAATTGCTTGGATGCCCCTGGATGTTTTGATATTTGCACTTCTACCCCTACTAGGCTGTGACATTTTTGCTTGTTTGATCTATTTAATTAGGGAATCATTTTGATTCGAAAAATTCTCAAAAGTTCAAGTTAAGCTCATGTGTGCTTGTTCTTTGATGCCATATTTTTAGTTTTTGATTTTATTGCATTTTCATTTTTATTAAAAATCAAGAACATGCTTTTTGCCTACTGTCTAGCTTAGAAAATACCAAAAAAATATTAAAATACCTCAAAAAATTCTGAAAAAAATTTCCTACTGTCTATTTTAACCTATTTAAGTGTCAGTCCAAAAATCATTAAAAATCTCAAAGTAAAAACCTTAAAAATTCGAAAATACTCAAAAACTTCTAAAAAATCTAAAAAATTATAGAAAATTCTAAAAATTGCAAACTCAGTTCCTGTAGGTTCTATATTTTATTATCTTTAATTGAAAATTAGTTTGGGAAACTTTTGTGGTTGTTTGATATTTTTAAGTTCTGTTTTATCGTCAACCAGTAGCTAATTCCCTATTTTGGTTTATTTCAGTGTTTAAAAATACCAAACATATTTTGAAAAATACCCAAAAATCACAAAAACAGTAAAAAATCATAAAAATACCAAAAAATTTTATTTCTGAATTTTTGGCTATTTTTGCACATTTTTATAAATATTGTAGCACTTCTTTTATTACCTGGTTTATATATTCCAATATTGAAAAAGAAAAAAAATAAAATATAAAATATAAAAAAAGTCAGAAAATTAAAAATCAAAATACTAAATTAAAAATAAAAAAATAAAAAAATTAAAAATTAAAAACCCACAAAAACATTTGTATTTGCATAGTGTAGACAACACTTCACTTTCACTCATACACATTTGTTTGATCTGCCTTATTTTCTCCCTGTGTTCAAACTCTCTGCATACTTGTCCTATACACCTTTTGTGCAGAGTTAAAAATAAATTTTAACTCCACATTTATTTCTAATTGTTTGATCTATAGTGTGGGTTAATTGTTGATTAATTACAGTTTATTGTGGGTCGCCACAGCGACGTAGTAGTCCCGCCTTGTGTGGGCTATTTAGACCCTCGATAAATTGTGATTATCACAGACCCCTCTCATCCTCTTATTGTTCGCACCTCCTCGGTCGTATGTCAGATGGGGACTCCTTTGGATCAATTCCGGGAGCAGCCCACCGTCGCCAATCTAGCCCACACCTTGGCGACTACACCAGCCAACGTGTTGCCCCATCAGCGACTTGCCATCACTACAGATCTCAGCCAAGCACCTCTAGATGATCATCATGCCTCGCCACCGATAGCTGCACCTCCATTGCCCACCCTCTCTAATCGCATGCACCAGTTCACCCTCTGCAAGGAGGCTCCTCCCTTCGTCAATGACCTCGCGCCACCAAGCCCCGTTCGTGTGTCGATCAGGTGTCGACCACCTCCGCCTGGACTGACTTCAACCTCGACTGGAGCAGCTCACCACCAGCCTGTGAATTCATCACCAACAGCCCCGCCTCGGCCTTGGCCGCACCGCCCATCAACCAGTGAGCCAGACCCTTATCCTCAATGCACGTGAGGGCAAGGGTAAATTACGCCCGAGTCCCAGCAATTCTAGCCATTCAAGCCAAGGTCCCCACTCACATGCAGGGCACGTGAGGTGTGGGTAAATTGCGCATGTACCCCCTTTCTCTCAGCAAATACTCTACAGGCTAGGTGACATCATCAGCACGTGAGGTGCACATGCCCTTGTGGGCAAATTGCAATTATCATTCCCAAAGTCTAGCTAATTGTGTAGCAATCCTTATCAGCAATTTCTTTATTTCCTTATTTTTTATAATTGCAATTAGAACCCCACATTTGTCTTGTAATTTGAACATCATTTTCACATTAATTTTTATTTCCGAAAATCGTATATTGTAGATCAGTTGATTCTTTATTAGAATTTAATTGCAATTTTGTGAACAATGATTGATTTATTATATTTAATTTGGTGAAAACTTGCATAGTTTACTCATTTTATGCTCTGAAATTTCTATTAAATCATTCACTGCTCTAAAATTTCTTAAAAAAACCACATTAGATGGAATTGCTTTTGTTATATAGTGTGCTCAAATTTCATACATTTGTACGCATATCGAGATCGCAATAAATTAAACGATGATTTAAGCAATTTATTTTTAATTTATTCCATACTTAGTATTTTAAGGAATTAAAATTTGTTTGGATACCTCTTATGTAGACCTATCTAGGATAATTCAATCTCTAGAAAATATTCGTGTTTGATATTATTAAATTTATTTTGCTTGAAATCACCATGCATTCATATTTAATTCATAATTATTTCACATTACATCAGAAAATTACAAAATAATATAGTAGCTTATTTTTTGTAGTCATAAACATCTTGGTTAAGTATCATTGGGTTTGGAGTTCATTTGATTGAAATTTACAGTTTAGCCTTTATAGTCTACCAAAATTGCATTGCATTTATTAATTGCATAAAAAATACCAAAAAATACTTCCTTGAAAATCTAGATTCTAGATTGTCTAATAATTAACCTAAGGAGATAATGGCCTCCTTGAGTTCGACCTTGTACTTGCCCAATTAAAAAAATAAATCGATCGCTCACATTAATCGATAAATTAATTAATTAGCGGTTTTTGATTGATCTATTAATTTCCTGACGACAACAATTCGCCACTATTAACTAGGGAATTAATGAGTTTTTCTGATGGCTACGTTGTCGCGTAGGCACGAATTAGGTTGATTTTTAGAAAATTTAGTTTTTAGATTTTCCACCCCCGGGTAGTCTGACCCTTGTTTTTCTTGTAATTATTTCTCTATTTTGTTTCCTGCATTTTTTATTTATTTTCTTCATTTTATTTTATTTTATTGTGTCAATCTCTCTGACCGTGTGCGAGGGACTCGACGCGACGGAGCGGTCGCTTATGTGGTCGAGCAACTCCGGAGCATTGGAGGCTGGCTTTTCTAGGAATTAAGCCGACTGAAATATCTGCATTAAAAATTAAGATCGAGTTGAGTCGTGAGAGAGTGTAGTTGCATTTTTTAATTAATTTGTAATAATTGCACATTTCCAGCGGATTAAGTTTGGGATCTTGCATTTGTATCGGAAACTTTTGGATATTATTCTTGTTGTGTGTTAATACCTGTTTCACTCTCCGGTGATGGTGGGTCTCGACTTGAGTGGCTCGTAGGTTATAGATGTGTTTGCGGCTCTTAGAGCTTTTTATATTTTTTTATCTGCTTGTGCTCGTAAAATCTAGGACACACATTCACATTTAATAATATTC
Source organism: Ottelia alismoides (assembly GCA_037367405.1). Lineage (NCBI taxonomy): Eukaryota > Viridiplantae > Streptophyta > Magnoliopsida > Alismatales > Hydrocharitaceae > Ottelia > Ottelia alismoides. Next base: position 252,725 of record JAZKJV010003803.1, on the reverse strand, counting down.
ACCTTAGAACGTTCGACTTAGTCCAAATTAAAATCACATTCTTCTCGACTAATAGAAGTTTCTCCTGGGTGCGATTTCATAATTTGCATTTCATGTAGTGTAAAAATTTCGATTTTGTATTGCATCCCATATGTAGAGCACGAGGATCATTATAAGTCTTCTAAACTAGGCATGCATCATTGATGTTATCGTTTCATCGGCTTTTCTCCACTCCCTTCCCCTTGGTTTTACAACTTAGGATTAAAGGAAATTGGGATTGTTCATTAGGCATGCCTTGTGTAGTGGAATTTAATTCGTTGGTAATCTAACTTAAAATCGAGACTACTAATACAAATTTGACCAAAACATTTGACTAAAACTAACCCCTGTTTGTGGGAGAGCAACTCCATCATTGTACGCATTTTATATTGATTGTTGAGAGGTGAGGACGGCCCATAAGATAGTGCCCAAACCAACATCTAAATATTGTGTAAATGACTTCATTTCTTGTTTTACCACTTAATTAAAACTGAAAAAATGAACGATCGGACCTTTGTGACCATCATTGTGTTGACTTGGTGAAACTAGGGTTTGCTCTTGCATTTGTTTTGTATATGTCTGCGTGTGTATCCTTCTGTGCAATTGCACGTTATCAACCACCATGCACTTACATTCGTCTCTCGAAGATGTCAGGATATTGGTCTCCATACCATGACCTCTATAGTCACTCCTCCTCGGCCATATAACGTTCATCTTCACCTTCCTGTTCTTCCATGTATCCTCCACCATTTGCGGGAGACCCTTACCTGTGGTCGGTTCCATATCGACCTGATTATGAAGTCAGGCCTTCGACTTACTTCCCCACTTCTTCACATTTCTCAACTAGTCCACCTTCTTACACCCCGGATCCACTTCCACCCTTGGTTGGTTCACCTTATAGTCAGATGCTTGATGGAATCAATGAATCATTTGAAGAGCAATCTACTGTTAAGACAGGGAAATGGGAGAATTATTTACCCCTGCATACCTCTTTCTCGCCTCAAGTTGGGACCAGACAACAATTCATATATACATATCCGGACTTGACCTTAGGTTATAACATGGTCGACCAAACAAACTGAATGGAGAGGCCAACACCATATGATCTTCCTGACTTGATTGACCTTAGTGATCAAGCCCACATTGACCAGCCTTCGTATCACACTTTCAGAGAGCCTACACATGCATCGGCTTGGACTCATGAGCCAGACTTATAAGCTCCATGTTCATTGACTCCATTATTCGAGGCTTCGACCAATATCTGCCATTCGGATGGTCCATACTCGAGCCAACATTACATGATAGAGTCTACGTATGTTGAGTATAAAACTTCAAGATCTCAACAGTATCCTCCAAGTGAACAGACTGCTTCCATGATTTGTTATGAGGAATATTTAAAGTATAACATTTCTAAGATTATGAAGATATATGAAGTAATTGAGGATAAATTTATAAATGTCATCGACCCGAGTAGTTTCAATTTATTCCAGCTCATATATGGAAGTGGAGAATGAAATAAGTGGATTCAATGTTGAAAATAATCTAGAGGACACAAGGAAACACACACACTTTGTACAGTTGGAGTCGATTCTACCTCCCTCTTCTACTAACCACTTGCCTTCCAATATAGAGTCTGTACATCCTCCCACTCCTCCTTCTCCTATCAAAAACAACAAAAAAATTGAAAATCCCAAAAATATCAAAAATATTGAAAAATCAGAAAAAACACATAAAAATGAAAATGAAAAAGAACTAAAAAAACTGGATCCTGCCATAAGGGAAGCACTCGATGGGGAATTGATTTTTAAGCTTCTATTAATAAAAGCCATAGATCACTTTCCCGACCTCAAACGACTTGTGAGAAGTAAATTGATATCTAAGAGGTCGAGCAATAAGAGGATAAGGACTGAGAAACATCTAGTGTCTATGACCACCTCCTTGGTGGTGGGGAGAAAGACCAAGAGTCGCAGAGTGAAGCGGTTGCCTAGGGTTGAATGTGAAATCAAAGATACTACCTTCACCCATACTAGAATTGATGATGACTCATCGATAAATATCATCCTGACCTCTGTGTTTGACAAGATCAAACTCAGGACAATGAGAAAGTCGAGAGAGATCGTTCAAATGGCTGATCAATTTTATAAAATGGTCAAGAGGGACCATTTTAGTCATCATTAATTTCCAAGGTGCTCTACTCCAGGTATACTTCACGATCATTAACATTAAGCACCAAGGAGAGTTTTCCTAGTCTCTGATTATTCTCGAGAAGCTGTTATTCGCCTTGGCTAAGGTGACTAAAGATTGTAAGACTCAAGAAATCAACTTTATAACACTAGGAGCACACCGACCTTACCCATTCTTTGATATACAATACTCTAAGGTAACCCACAAAGTTACTGACAGTTGTGACCATCGAGAGGTAGACGAGTCCCACCTCTTTGCTACACTTGAGATACCGACAGTCGAGCTGACCATTGGATCAGAGACTCCTCACACATTCACAACTTTTGTTGCTTGCGTCACCACTAATGCCAAGCCAATTGAGACCACTAGCATCTATCTGAGTTGTGTGTTGACCCTTCAGGAATATTACAATCTATAGGGTGACTTGTCTGATGAGGAATCCATGGTCAACACTGCACCACATCCTGGATCTTCAAAAAGCAGACAACCAGGACTAAATTGACCTCAAAAAACACGATTTCTCCATCCTCTAGTCGGTTATTCATTGAAAGAAAGTTCGGAATTGATTCCTTGAGGCGTTCCTCTGAACCCCTCAAGGCGTATCATTGACCTCTCCCTCTCAATGCTTCAGGTTCTAGAAAACAGACTAAGAAAGCTTCCTTCAACATACTAGAGAAAGAACTTTTTGAGGAGTCCTCATCGGGTCCAGATGAGGTGATTTATATGAGTGAGCTCAGTTCGGTTATTCTTAAGCCCTATTTGAGCAAGCAACTATGTGTCGACCCTCGTTGGGCGTCCCCTATCCATCACTTTTACTCATTTGAGGATGACTTTGACAATGACACATATGGCTTTTACCCACCTCCTCGTTCACACAAGAAGGTTCATTACAAACTTTCTTGATCCATGCACATTCTCCCTCCATCTTGTAAAGTCTTCTTCTTCTTTCCCTCCCTCCCAGTGATTCGTATCACTCGCCCCGGCTCCATATCGTTTCATTTTATGACTATACTTAGGGTGACTAGATCCTAAGTATAGGGGGTGAATAACCCGAGTCTCTCCTTTTCTTCACCATTCTTTGTATATTTTCCAGATCTCATTGGTTCTCACACTTACTCCTATCCTAGACTTAGGCTAACCATAGCCTAAGTATAGGGGGACCGATAACCGCCCTATGTATATACTCATCCACTTCTCCTCTTGACCTTGACCACCCCATTTTTGCTCTTCTTCTACACTTAGGCTACCCAAAGACTAACTATAGGGTGGTAAGTCGATTTCTATACTTTTTGTTATTTTAACTCTCCTATGCTTAGAACAAGCTATGTCTTTTCCTCGCTTCTTGTGCTCTAAGGACATAGCACATGCTAAGTATAGGGGAGCGTGTATATATTACATATGTAATTTACCTCTAGCTAGTACTTTCATGTATTTCTTTGTACATATTATGCAATAATTACGGGGTGGGGAAAATTGGTAGAAAACTTTTTGTAGAATTGTTGCATATTTGTATAATATGTAAAATGTGTATAAATTTGTAAATTCTTGTTAATCATACTTTTGTAAAATATGTTGTAAATAGGAGGTATACCAAAAAAAATTTGGGAAAAAGAGGCTTCTTATTTACCCTGCATATCATCCTTGTATTCATAAAAAATGTCTTGCACTTGATTCATATACATTGCATGTCATCTGCATTTCATTTGCATATCTGAACCAAGTTATGAATAGAAGTCGAGGATGGATTTGATTTGACCTTCATATACATAATTTCATTGGAACCTTATAGGAACTGGAGTTAAGATTTTTCAGGTTGAGTGACTTAAATCCTTGAGTCTGCAAGATTATATTCACATGTCATCTTGATTGGTCTAAGTAGAATATTTCATATACACACGCGACCTAACCTTGACAAACATTATGTGCATAGCTCTTCATTGATGAGGTGGTGAGGAGGTAGAATCCTTTGGCTTGGAGTAGCACATGGGTAGAAACACCCATCCTCCTATAGGGACGGTAGTGCATCTCAATCTAGTATAGTGGCATCGACATCTAATGATGGGATGTTGTGGGTTAATGAAAGGCTTTAAAAGAGGGTTAGTCTACTGGCTCAAGAAGAAAAACTCCTTATGTACATGCTGCACTTTTGTATATATCAAAAAAAAATCTTCAAAAAAGTTAGACAGGAAATAAGTTTAAAAAAATACCGTCGGAGAAGAAAATTAAGAATAAGCAAGGCATATGCTTCAAAGTCTCATACCAAAGAAGCATGCAACTGGAGACTTGGCTATACTGGTCAAGCTTCAAGGATATGTGGTTATACTAGTCACAGACCATTCTCTTCTCTACACCATCTTCTTGAGTCGGTTGCACTTAAACTTAGAAGGGAATACCCCGCTCCTCGAGGAAAGAGATGCTAGACCGGGGAATTAGGGTGACCTTGTTAGAGGAGGTTGTTTGATTTCCATTTTTGATGTGGAGAGCTCTATTTCACATACACAGTACAAGTAAGATTCATAGTCATCATAATTTACGTATGAGGATTTGTTCTGACCTGACTATTGAGGCGATCTGAATACAGACTTGTGGAACTTAAAGGCTATTAGGTCTTAAATTCAATTCCCAATAAGGTTGCGTCACATTATTAATCCAAAGGTCGAGTCGAGCTCCATTTCACCTTTTGTTCATGATCTTGGTATAGAACCCAAAATAATCTCACTTTTGCATTTCATTTAGTTGCTCGGGGATGAGAAATGATTAAGTATTGGGTTGACGAATATGTGATTCATCACTCTAAAAGTTGAAAAAAGAGCTTTGCTCCCGAGTAATTAGCTGCATTTCTCTATTTATTTTGCATTATTCTCATTCATGCATTTAGAATCAATATATGCATTTTAACATGTATATTTGTGATAAATAAGAAGCCAAATTCCCTTGTCTATACACATGCATATTCACCATATTTTCATTGTTTTATCTATTTTTAACTAACTCGGAATTGAATAAAATCAACTCTATAGTGTACATATTACTAATAGTAATAAATGAAAACTATCAAAAAAGTACTAACTTATAAATTGGCCAATAAAACCCAAACCTTAGTTTTAGACTAAGAACCTTAAAACGTGAATATCTCTCTCATACAGTCTCCTATGGATTCCTATTCACTTTTGAATTAATATAAGTTTAATTCCCGTCAAAATAAGGCCAAATTCAAAAAAAACAGAGTTCGTATGTAAAACCTTGGTTTTGGGCCCATTTGTATATTATACATATGTCCATGTATTTTATTTATTTTATCTTTTATTTTCTTAATTATTAAAAAATCCAAAAATAGATTAAGTTGTAAATACTTATTTCATATTTTCTCTGATATTATTTTGATTTTTTATCTTATTTGAAAAATGATAAAAAATTGAAAACACAATAAATGTGGTATTTTATGCCTATAAGATACCATCCACAAATACTTTTTGTACAATTGATTTATTTTGGTTTTTGATTTACAAAAGTTGTAGATCTCGTTGAGACAAGCAACTTTTGTGTTGACCACTTTTTTATTTGACCTCTTTTGTTTTTTTCTTTTCAATTTTCCTTTACATTTAATTTGTGATTTTTCTGGGAGCGACACATGGCAGCTCCTGGAGCCACCACATGTCATCCCATTTTATATTATTTTCATAATTTTAATTTTATTTATTGTATTTATAATTATTTTATATTTTTAATTATTATACATTTATTTATTTACTTATGAATGTTTATTATTTTATTTATTTATTTATTATTCCTATTTTAATTTTAATTATATTTATTTATTTATAATTATTTTTAATTTATTTTATTCAATTTAATTTCAATTTTTAATTTAATTATTATTTGCACGCTCCTCTCCCCCTGCACTGCTCCACCCGACCGGTTCCCCTGCGCCCCACCCCTTGCGTGCGATGGATGGAACCGCTGCCACTCTTTGCACAACAGCACCTTCCTCCCGCCCGCACGATCCCCGTAGGACTCGCACTCTCTGCCTCCTGCGGTGGTGCGCCATGACTACTTCTCCCACTCTCCCCTCGCCTTCTTCGCCTATCTCTCTCACCTGCGACCTCACTCGCAATTGCGCCCCCTCTCCTCTTGACTCGCACCTCTTCCTCCTCTCCGCAACCGCTCCCTCTCTCTCTCCCATGACCTACGTGACCCAACCGTCATACCCCACGATCACAGTAGCCTTGGCCTCCTCTCCTTGTTGAACTCGCATCGCCCAACTTCCCATAAAGGGGTCATCGCAGACCGCGAGCATTCACATCTACCGTTCTCCTAGAGAAGAGGCCACCAAGCCTCGTCTTCTTCTCGGTGATAGCTTGAAGGAGATCGATCGAGCGAGGCGGCCTGCTGCTTAAGCGTGGCAAGATCCAAGGTGGTGCACTCCATATTGTAGCGGCTTTACCATACAGCTGTAAAGCTTGAAGGTCCCCTTGCCGGACCTTTCGAGTCGACAACCGAAGTGGAGCGTAGCTGCTCCAACCCTAGGCACACCCGCAAGTAACCCTCTTTTTTCCCTCTTCTTCTTCCTTCTCCGTTCTTTTATCCCATGTCTTCTTTCTTCCTTCTTTCCTCCTTTGACTTCTCTGCAAATCATCCTTCGATCTATTATCCTTGCCACTCCAGACCTTCCATCAACCACCTTCTTCACCTCTTCCATTTCTGTTCTACACCCCACGATCACTCATCGACCAGCTTCGAATCCCTCGCTTCCAGAAGGAGCTCCACCCCTGAATCATGTGTGCAAGACCTTCGGTCGAGCCCAATTCTTCTGCAAGAACTTCACCCCTACCACTAATCACCCTTCATCCTCCAATCGCCATGGTGAAACTGCAACATGGTGAAACTGCAACATGGTGAAACTGCAACATTGACGGTCGCCTTTGCCTCACTACTCGTCTTGGCCCTCGCGCTCCTCGCCACCTGCAGTTACGTGCCTAGCCGTGCTTTAGCCATTGCCCTACATCGTGACCGTCCTCCTCGCGGACCCTGCTCATCCTCTCGTTGTCCACACCTCCTCGATCGTGTGTCGGCTTTGTCCTCCTCCGCATGAACACCTGGAGCAGCCCACCATCGCCAATCCAACACGTACCTTCGCGACTCCAACAGTCGACGTGATACCCCTTTAGTGACTTGTCATCACTACAGATCTCAGCCCAGCAACTCCAGATGATCATCGCACCTTGCCACCGACAGTTGCACCTCCATCGTCCACCCGCTCTGGCTGTGTGTACCTGTTCACACTCTGTGACGCGCCTCTGCCCTTCATCACCGACCTCGCACCACCAAGACCTGATCGTGTGTCGACCGGGCGTCGACCAACTCCGCCTGGACCGACTTCACCCTCTATGGGAGCGGCTCGCCACCATCCTGTGCCTTCGTCGCCCATAGCCCCGGCTCGACCTTGGTCGCGCTGCCCATCGATCTGTGGGCCAGACCCTTATCCCCCCCCCCCCCCACGAGCGCCGCACATGAGGGCGGGGGTAAATTATACCCGAACCCCAGCAAGTCTAGCCATTCACCCAAGATCCCTACTCACGTGCAGGGCACACGAGGTGCGGGTAAATTGCACATGTATCCCCATTCTCTCAGCAAATAACAGAAGAATCCCCACCAGCTAGGTGACCTCATCAGCTCGTAAGGTACACGTGCCCTTGGTTGAAAATTGCATTTATCTTCCCCAGAGTCTTGGTAGATGCATAACAGTCCTTGTCAGCCATTTCATTTGTTTATTTATTTTTTGTATTTGCATTTAGAACCCTGCATTTGTCTTGTAATTTGAACATCATTTTTGCATCAATTTGTATTTACAAAAATTGCATATTGTAGATCAGCTAATTCTTTATTTAATGAGTATTTATTTGAAATTTTGTGAACTGTGACTGACTTGTAATATTTAATTTGTGAAAACTTGCATAGTTTACCCATTTTATGCTTTGAAATTTCTATTAAATCATTTTCTTCTCTAAAAGATCTTAAAAAAACAAATAGATGGAATTACTTGTGTTCTACATTGTGCCCAAATTTCATCCCATTTGCATGCATATTGAGGTTGTAATAAATTAAACGGTGATAATTTATTTTAAATTAATTTCACACTTAGTATTTTAAGGAATTAAAATTTGTTCTGGATACTTCTCATGTAGACCTATCTAGGATAATTCAGTGTCTAGAAAGTATTGGTGTTTGATATTTATTAAAATTATTTTACTCGAAATTACCCTGCACTCATATTTAATTCATAATTAATTCATACTATATCTGAAAATTCCAAAAAAAACTACAGTAGTAATGCATTTTTAAACATTCTGGTTTAAATTTCATTGGGTTTGGAGTTCATTGTTCGAAATTTGCAGTTTAGCACCTGTAGTCTACCAAAATTGCACTATATTTATTAATTGCATAAAAAATACCAAAAAATGCTTCCTTGAAAACCTAGTTTCTAGATAGCCTATTTATTAACTTAAGAAGATAACAGCCTCCCTGAGTTCGATCTTGGGCTTGCCAAGGTAAAAAAAATATAAATTGATCGCTCCATTAATCGACAAATTAATTAAATAGTGGTTTTTAATTGATCTGTTTATTGCCTTGACTACAACAATTCGACGCTATTAACTTGAGCATTCACAGGTTTTTCAAGAAGTAATCTGATCTTAGTCCAAATACTGGACAATGATTTGGAAACTATTCAAATTCAATGATAAGATTAGATTTACGGTTTGATTTTATCAAACATCTTTGAGAGGACCTCGAGATCTCGATTTGAGATATTATCTCAACATCCACGTAACTATTGTATAGCATGCAATCGTGTTGTCCTTATCTCAAAATATCCGCAGAGAAAACATATTATTCTTGAAAGAGTTCGGGAATAATTCCATTATTGAATAATGTATCTGAGCATTGGGAAATTGATAATTAAATGTCATTTAGTAATTTGAATAATATGAATCTAATTCAATATTATTTAGACAAATTAGAATGAAAATCTAATATAATTAAATATGATTTAATTATGAAGGTTATGAATAATGTGGACATCACTATCCATATTAATTATATATTATACAACTGATTTATAACATATTAGAGAGAACCAATTGTAAATAATGTTTATAAATTAAATATTGATGTGAATTGGATTCACATTGACAATTAATTGAAAATATAATTTATATTTATTTGAATAAGTGAATATGATTTATAATTTTTTAATGGAATGATTAAAATTGTCACAAAATAATTTGGAATTATTTTATGAATTAATTTTCAATAAAAGTTGTTGTAAATAATGAAGGATTATGTAATCTCACATAATTGGAAGATGGAAGGCACCTTTCAATAAAAGGGGTGTGGATGGCCACCCTTGAGTCCTAATTCAAGCTGGTCGTCCACTCCTTAATTGAAAGGAGCATTGTCTCCTTCCTAATCCTTACATGCATATTGATTTGATTGAATTGAATTATATTGATGATTATTCAATATAGTTAATTTAGTTTAAATTAATTGTTTTTTTTTAATTTATGCAACAAAATTATGTCCATTAAATAAAACACAATCAATCTAAACCATTGATTTTGTGTAGCACATGTAATGTGATCCATGGACATCCAAATTGTTATCAAAGAAGAGACAACCCTCGTTCTTCTTTTATAAAATAATTTGCAAGCTCTCTCTCCCTCTCATCTCATCGCACGCCCCTTCTCTCTCTCTCAAGAGTAGCCATCCACCTCTTGACCTAGAGAGACTCATTATCGCCGCTACGCTGTCGTGTTACCGCTTCGATTGCTCGTGGGTCTCTATCTTCATTAGTGCTCCTTGCACATGAAGAAGACCTCTGATTTTGTGATAGAAAATCAGGAGATTCATTTCTTGGATCTTCATCTCGGATTGCGAGAAGCACGTATCTCATTGCTCGCAAGTGTCTCCTCTATTTGGTCGAACTTGAGACAGGCGGTCTCTTACTTTAGAAACTTCGATCGCAACACGTTCTAAGAGGTATATTCCTATATCTAGTTTGTGATATTGATGAAACAGTTTCAAGAAGTGTTCTCGAATCATGTGGTTTCAACTCTTTAAATTTTCTAAACTATGCTTCCCTGAGCAACTAGTATGACTAGTCGTTCCCGATCACATGTGATGCGATCTTCACACTTTCGTGATCCGCTAAGGCTTAAGCCCTAGCCTTCAATTATTGATCATACTTTCACATTGATCGATCATACATTGAGGATCATACGTCTTCATTGACCGGTCACTCCTTATCGATCATGTACCTTGAAATTATAAATCATTCTATGAATGCCATTCGAATGGTTGTCAATTGATCGATAATAACTATTTATCTGATCGATCATTTACAGTTGATCGATCATACTTGTTAACCGGGTCGATCATATTAGGAAATCATCTTTGATTCCATACCATTTTTGTTTCCAACGTCCACTTTTCTTGAGTGCCTATATAAGGGACACCATATTTATTGTTGGAACATACACCATCCGATCACTCTTACTTTATCTAGAAAAGAAAGAAGCTCTCTCTCTAAATAATTTACTAGATATTCTTTCTCATGTTCATCAATTCATTCGATATTCCAAGAAGAATATTCTTGGTTGTAAAGGTGAGAAGCAAGTTGTATAGTTCAACATTGTTCAATTTATTAGCGACTCTATAATTTATTCTGATAGCGGTCAGAGTACTTTTGGCAGCATCTTCTAAACATGGTGATATTCACTACTAGTTTGATATTGCTTATCCACTTGTGACATCTGTGATTAATTGCTTGTGTTTTTCTCTATGAATTATATATACAATTATACTGTTGTTTTTTATCTCAGATATCATCTGCTCTTTATTGGAGAATTATATTCTTGATGGTTATGAGATAACTTTATCTGGATATTATTGTTATATGTATTAGTTTGTGTTAACTTATTTCTACAGGACAAGAAGAAAGCCACTTACAACTTGAAGACAGTGAACACATCTTTTGTGCCATTATACTAGATGAATTCAATTGAGTGTCATCATGCAAGAAAACATATGAGATCTGGAATAAGCTTAATGTTATGTATGAAGATACAACCAAGCTTCAAGAATCACAAAGTATCCATGTTGACCAGGAAGTTCAAGAAGTTCTTCAAACGAGAATGATGTTGACCAGGAAGACATGTTGACCAGCATGCAAGACAACTCTGCACTTCAGGAAACAGAGTCAACCCCATAAGACAACTCGAAGGATGATATAGCCATGTTGACCAGGAAGTTCAAGAAGTTCTTCAAACGAAATGACGTAAAGAAAGGAAGCGATCAAAAGTGCTTCAACTACAAGAAGAAAGGACACTTCAAGAATGATTGTCCACTCCTCAAAAGAAATAGTAAGTAAGAACCTTGACGCCACGATTCAAGAAATGCAAGAAGGTAGTCAAGGATGAGTGGAGAAAAGGTCACAAACATCATTGTAAGTATCTGAAGAGAAAAGCTTTTCAAGTCACTTAGGATTCTTATGACTCGGATGCCTAAACATCTTTTGAAAGCAAATTATATGAATCCAACAAAGAAGAAGCCTTGCTCGGAAGAGGTAACTTTTGAAGAACCTTCTTTATATGAATTACAAGAAGTTGTTTTTGAATGACATAGTTTAGTAGTAAAGCTGAAAAAGGAAAATAAATTGCTAAATTTAACTGCATGCACCAATAATGAGGATCATTCAAAACAAATAGCTAGTAAGGCTAAAGAGAACTTAGACAAATTATTAGGAGGTAACTACTAGAGTAGATCTAAGTATGGGTTAAGATACAACGTAGAAAAGGGTAGTTGTTCTAAGTCTATTAACCTCGTAAAATCTATTTTGACTACTAAAAAGGTTTCAAGTCAAGCTGAAGCCAAGAAGGTAATGCAACTAAGGAGTAATCCAAGGAACCATACTAATACTCCAAAGATAGATTGTCTTCTGGCAGCACAAGAAGAACCTTTACTCTGGGATTAAATATTAGTTCACATTCACTTTAACTTAGTCCATAGAATTAGCAAACTTGACTTAGTTAAAGACCTCCCTAAGCTATCCTATAAGATGGTTAGTATGCGTTCAACATGTGCATTAGGAAAGCTCCATATAAAGTCCAAAAAGCATATTAGTTGAACCAGATTATTAGATCTTTACACTTAGATTTATTTGGACCGATGAAATTCAAAAGTTTAAGTGTTTGTCGCTAATGTTTTGGCATAGTAGATGACTATTCATGTTATACTTGGGATTCGTTCATTTCTTCTAAGGACTTAGCTTTCTTTGAATTTAGAAATCTAACCAAGCATAACCAATATGAAAAAGAATCTACCATCACTAAGTTAAGAAGTGATCATGGTGGGGAGTTCGAGAACACAAAATTTTCTAACTACTGTGCTAAGGCAGGGATCGAGCATGAACTTTTTCACCCTGAATAGTGTTAGTACATTGGTCCCTGTGATTTTAAAGATGATGAACACAGAGACAAGATTATATCATAGTCTCTCGCATATTCTTTGCAGGACTGCAAGTGTGGATCTTAGCTCAACACGACTATGTTAAGTCATTGGTCTGAAGTAGAAGCAAGAGCTCATCTTTGTTGTTTCTCGTTCAAAAGACTTGTAATAGTGTATCTGTATTAGGTTTGCAAAGGTTACAACAAGCTTCAACCAAAAGTTTCCTTTTCAGGAATATCAATCTTTGATGAAATTATCGATCATACTTTCACATTGATAAATCACACTTTGTCGATCATATGTTTACATTGATCATTCACTCATTGTCGATTATGTATCTTAAAATTATCAATCATTATTTGAATATCATTCAGATTATCATCAACTGATCGATCATAACTATTAGTTATAGTTGATCGATCATCCTTGTTAACCTAATCGATCATATCAGGAAATCATCTTTGATTTCGTTTTTTATTTCCAACACCCACTTTTCTTGATACCCTATATAAAGAACCTCATTGTTAGCCATGTGAACCCAAGGTGAACCATTCCTATATTAACTTTATTGTAATCTTTGATATATCAATAATGATTATTGGTTTATTTCACTCCGTGTATGAGATTAAATGAATGAATGCACTTATAAGGTCCCTTTGTACTATTAGGATTATGTATCATGGCCATGATAATAATCATACAATTGTTGCTATTCAATGGTTGAATCAGAGAGGCCGGTGCTTGGATGATATCTAAAGAGTTAAATTGAGGACTCGTCAAGCACTGTCAAATGATTGTTAAGAGATGATCGTCATCCCAAGAAGGAGATGACAATCCTTCTCTGAAGGCAGATATCTGAATGAACTTTTGATGCAAGTCCTCCAAATAGAAATAGAGACTCGAAGGTGTTAGATAAGTTAGGTCAAAGAGTTGACTAAACGAAATCGAGATAACCAAGACATATGTTGTATATTGTCACGATATAGGCATGCATCCTCTGATCGAAGATAGATGTATTACTATATGTCTAAGTATGTTTGTTAGGTAGACCATTATGTTGATATCCTAATCAAGGTCTATACATCGACGACTGGTGTGCATACGAGGGCATATGAGTAATACGATCTCTCAAAGGGATCATACATGTTAACTACTGAACCGAAAGATATGAGCTCACTCATAAGGTATTGGAACCAATCAAATTCCATGCATGGACGTCTTGCTTTGGAATCATGACAAGAATTTGTTGGTATGATATATGTTTTTTGGAAAGCATATGATCGATACTAACTCCCAATGATTGAATGAAAAACTTAATAATAAAACCCTTAAGAAGACAGACTAAATATGATCTAAAATGATTTTTCTAGGTCTTCCAGTGTGCAAGATGTGTGGGTATTAAGAATACTCAAGGGTGGCGTGTTCGTAAACGATTGTATAACCATGACAATTCCATTTCGAGGAAGTGATGAAACAGGTTTGGATTTTAATGATTCTTCTCAATAGATTAGTAATCTACTTTTAGTCGAAATGTTGGACATTGATTTGAATGTGATTCTGATACAATGAGAAGATTATATTTACCATTTGATTTAATCAAACATCTTTGAGAGGTCCCCGAGATCTGGATTTGAGATATTATCTAAATCCAAGTCACTATACCTGAAATGTACAATTACCCTATCCTTATGTCCAAGTATCCATGGAGAAAGCGCATTATTCTTGAAAGAGTTCAAGAATAATTCCATTGTTGATAATATATCCGAGCATTGGAAAATTGATGATTAAATGTGATTTAATTATCATGATATGAATATGATTCATATTATTTGGACACATGAGAATAGTCATACAAGGTAATTAAATATAATTTAATTATCAAGGATATGATTAATGTGGATATCACTATCCATAATAATCATAAATATTATGAATATGATTTATAATATGATAACGAGATTTAATTGCAGGTAGTATTTACTAATTAAATGTTGATGTGAATTGGATTCACATTGAACAATTAATTATAAATGCAATTTACATTTTATGTTGGATGTGTGAATATGATTCATAATTATCAATGGCATGATTGAAATTATCATAAAATAATTTGGAATTAATTTGATGAATAGTTTTGCAATAAAAGTTGTTGCACATGTGGAATATTTGGAGAAATATGAGATCTCTCAATTAAGAAAGAGGAGAGCCACCTTTCTCTTTAAGAGGGTAGACCGTCATGGAGTCCTACTCCAAGTATGGTCGCCCACTCTATTAAGGGAAGGAAGCTTGTCCTCTTTCCTTTATTTCCCCATGAAATTGATTTTAATTAAATTGAATGTGTTGTAAATTATTTGCAACATATTTAATTTATTTTGAATTGATTTGTTGTTGTAAATTTATGCAACCAAATCATGGTCATTGATTGAAAGAACAAAATAATCTACACCATTGATTATTATGTGTACATGGATTGAGATCCAAGAACATCACACTTGTTATAAAAGAAAGGCAAGTCTTTGCTCTTTCTTTACAACAATTGCAAGAGAATTAACTTTCTTCCTATTCTCATACATGCCCCCACCCTCTCTCAATATTGTGGACGTCCACCATATTGGCCTAGAGAGGTATGCAATCGTCATGACGTTGTTGTGTTGCCGGATCGACTGCTCGTGGGTCTCTGCCTTATTTAGTGTATCTTTCTCATGAGGAAGGCCATTGATTTCATGCAACAAAATTAGGAGACTCCTCTCTTGGATCTTCAACTCGGATTGTGGGAAGCAAGCATCTCATCCATGCGCCTGCAAGTACATCCTTGATCAGATCAAACTTGAGAAAGGAAGTCTCTTCGCTTAGAGACATACGCGATCGCAAAGACACTTCAATAGGTAATCATATTGCTTGTTTGTGATCTTGATGAAACGATATGAGAAGTGTTATCATATCATGTGGTTTCATCTATTTAAAAAATTTTAGCTTCTGTTGGCCCGAGCAACTAGTATCACTAGTCTTTCTTGATCGCATGTGATGCGATCTTCACACTTTCATGATGTGTTAAGATCTAAACCCTAGCCTTCAGTTCAAACAATGGTTTGGGCCTTGGAGCATCACAAAATCATGAAGATCATATCAAATGAGTTCAAGAGTGACTAGGCATACTAGTTGCTCGGGACAGCAGGAATTAAAAATTTTATAAAGATGACATCACATGATATGAGAACCATTCTCATATAGTTTCATCAAGATCATAAACGAGTAACAGAATTACCTCTTGAAGTGTGTTTGTGATTACGCGTCTCCAAACGAAGAGACCTCCTGTCGCAAGTCCGATCCAATGAAGGATGCACCTACGGGTGCATGGATGAGAAGCGTGCGTCCGCAATCCGAGTTAATGATCCAAGCATGGAGTCTCTTGATTTCATCTCACGAAATTGATAGCCTTCCTCAAGAGCAAGATGCACCGAAGAAGGAAGAGATCCACGAGCACTCGATCCGGCAACACAAAGTTGGTGTGATGATTGCGAGGCTCTCAAAGTCAATATAGTGGACAATCAAATATTGAGAGAGAGAGAGAGAACTTGAGCATGTATGATAAGAGAGAGAGAGATAATTCTTTCTTATTGTTGTTAGAGAAAGATCCATGTCTAGCATTTCTTTTATAACAAATTTGATGGTGGGGCTGCACAACTAATTCAAATCAATGGCCATGATTTTGTTATATAAATTAGCAATAATAAGTAATTACTTTAAAATAAATTACATATATTTGAGATCCATCAATATAATTTAATTTGAATTAAATCAACTAATGTGAAAATAATTAGAAAGAGTACAAGCCTCCTTCCATACATAGGGTGGACGACCACCTTGAATTAGGACTCGAGGTGGCCCTCCACTCCTAATAAGGAATGGAGGCTATCTCCTTCCATTGTATTGAGATCTCGTATCTCATCAAATATTCCACATGTACAAAAACTTTTATTGCAAAATAATTTACCAAAATACTTCCAAATTATTTTGTGATAATTTCAATCGTGTCATTGATAATCATGAATCACATTTAACCATCCAATGTAAAATGTAAATTGCATTTACAATTAATTGTAAAATGTGTATCGAAATCATTCAACATTTAATTCATAAATCCTATTTACAATTAAATTTCTCTAACATATTATAAATCACATAATATTTATGATTATTATGGATAGGTTTATTTACATTTAATCATATCTTTGATAGTTAAATCATATTTAATTATCGTAGATAACTCTTCTCATATGTCCAAATAATATGAATTACAATCATATTATCATGATAAGTAAGCCACATTTAATCATCAATTTTCCAGTGCTAAGATACTTCATCAACAATAGAGTTATTGTTGAACTCTTTCAAGAACAATGTGCTTTCTCTGCAAATACTTGGAAATAAGGACAGAGCGATTGTACATTCCATGTATAGTGATTTGAATACTGAGATCTTATCTCATATCCAGATCAAGGCGAACTCTCAAAGATGTTTGATTAAATCAAACTATAAATCTAATTTTCTCATTGCATCTGAATCACATTCTGATCAATGTCCAACATTTGGACTAAGATCATATTACTAATCTACTTAGAGGAGTCACTAAAATCCAATCATATTTCATCACTCATCGGAATGAAATTGTCATGGTTATACAACACATCACCCTCAAGTATTCCTAATTCCTGTACAACCTACATACTGAAGAACTAGAATAAACCCGAAGTTTTAGATCATATTTGACTATCTTCTTCAGGGTTTTCACTAAGTTTCTCATTCGATCATTGGGAGTTGGCATCAATCATTTGATTTCCAAAATCATATACTACAAATTCTTGCCATGTTTCCAAAGCAAGACGACCATGCATGAAATTTTGATCGGTCCCAATACCTCATGAGTGAGCTCATATTTTTCGGTTCAGTAGTGAACCTGTACGATCCCTTTAAGAGATTGTATCACACATATGCCCTTGTATGCACATCAGCCCGTCAGTTTATAAACCTTGACCAGGTCATCAACTTAGTGATCTGCTTGATGTACATACTTAGACATATAGTAATACATCTATCTCCGATCAGAGGATGTGTGCCTATATCATGACAACATACAACATATATCTTGGTTATATCGATCTCGTTAAGTCAACTCTTTGACCTAACTTATCTGACACATACGAATCTCTATTCCTATGAAGAATACATGCATCAAGAGGTCAGTCAGATATCAGCCTTTAGAGAATGATTTTCATCTCCTTGTCAGGATGGAAATCCTTTCTTAACAATCTTTTTACAGTGCTTGATGAATCCTCAATCTAACTCTTTAGATATCATCCAAGCACCAGCCTCTATGATTCAACCATTGAATCAATATATGTATGATTATTAAGATGGATATGGCACATAACCCTAGTTGTACTATGTGACCTTGTAAGTGCATTCATTCATTTAATCTTAGACAAGGAGTAAAATAAATCAATAACCTTTATTGATATATATATATATATCAAAAGATTACAATAACATTTATTGTAGAAATGGTTTGCCTCGGGCTCACATTATCAATCTCCCACTAGCCCTAAAAGTTATTCAGGAACAATCTTTACACCCATGCTCATTACATGCTGGTGAAAAATCTTTTGGGGTAAAGGTTTGGTAAGGGGATGAACAACATTATTGGTATAGGCCACCTTGGTGATGATGATGTCGCCACGTTTTTGAATCTCCCAAATGATGTGGTATTTCCTTTCCACATGCTTACTCTTTTGATGCCCATGGGTTCCTTCGCCTGAGCTATGGCTCTCATGTTATCTTAGAGTGGTCGGATGAGAGTATCAGAGGAAACTACATCAAGTTCTAGGATGAACTTGTATAACCGCACCGCCTCCTTTGCAGCATCTGATGCAACAATATATTCGACTTCTGTTGTTGAATCAGTCGTAGCGTCCTGCTTCTTGCTTCTCCACTTACATCACAACCGTTCAACAAGAACATAAACTCTCAAGTTGACTTGCAGTCTTCTAAATCAGATTGGAAGTCTGAATTTGTGTATCCTAATACTTGGGGATCACATCTCCATAGACCAAGATGTAATCTTACGTCCATCCTAGATATTTAAAGATGCTCTTCATTGCATTCCAGTGTTGCTTTCCATAACAAGATTGGTATTTACTTTCCCCTCCCACTACATGCAGATATCTTGCCTTGTACATATCCGGTACGTAAGGGCATCCAACCATGACTTTCTTATCCTCGACATTTTGAGGATCCATCCTTTTAGATAGGTGTGTATAATGTCTTAAGGGAAGGAAGCTTTTCTTCGAATTCTCAATATGGAAACGTTCCAAGATCTTCTTAATGTATCCATGTCGAGAGAATCCCAACATCCTCTTTTCTTTGTTTCTGAACAAACTTCAGACTCGAGATATAAGAGGCTTCTCCAAGATCTTTCATCTCGAAGGTATGGGACAACCAAATCTTAACACTAGTCAACTTCCATGTATCATTCCCAATTATAAGGATGCCATCTACGTAAAGCACAATAAACACAATTATGCTCCCACTAAGCTTATAGTAAACACATGGTTCACCAGGGTTCTGAACGAAACATAACTCTTTATGGCTTCATCAAACCTGATGTTCCAGCTAGGATAGGCTTGTTTGATCCCATAGATGGATTTCTTCAGCTTGTATACTTTGCCTTCCTTGGTTACGAAGCCTTGGAGTTGCTCTTGCCTACGAGCCGTGACTTGAAGGTCTCGACCTTCCCATAAGGTCCCCTCTTTCTTTTAAAGATTCATTTACACCCAATGAGTTTTACCCCTCTAGGTGGATCCTCTAGGGTTCATACAATGTTCTTGTACATGAAGTCTATTTCAGACTTCATTGCTAGCATCCATCTATCCATGTCATGCTCCGTGAGTATTAAAAATCCAAGTATTGCATATATAGATATATATACATATGAATAAAATGTTTTATTTAATTTTTACCTATATATATAATTTATTTAAGTTATTAAAAATCATCATAAATAAACTAATTTCATTACTAACATTTTTTATTTTCAAAAGTTTTTTATTTGAATTCATTTTTTATTATTTTTTTAATCAATTTGGCATTTTCCATTTTTTGTAATTTTGCAGTTTTGTCCTATTCACCGAGCGCTCTGATTGGTTGAACTCGGGTCTGTTGACCTGGGTCAACTCCCCAATCCTCCAACCTAGCTCATGTTTTTCTTTCGTCTGCAACTCTTCTCCATTTTTCCCGCTCAATCCTCCACTTAAGTACTCCCATTTCTTTTCCATTCTTCTAGCCCTAACAACCACCTCCATCGCTCGATTATCACTTCGCCTTTTTCTGCCTCTGATTACGCATTATTCAAATTCAAATCTTATCGGACTCATGCCTATTTATATTTCAAGATTTCCCCCGTGCTGGCTGATCCAGTTTTTGGAGATTTTTCACCCGAGGTTGAGTCAGGAGAGAGGAGATGGTAACAACGTGTCTTCCTCCTCAATTGGGAGAGTGGAGAATCCTTGAGGATCGAGATCCAGTTACATCATTGGAGTGCTGCCACGAGGTCTGAGCTTCTCTGACTACCGCCTTAGATCAAGGCTATGACATTTTCTGACAACCATAGGTAGAAGCAGGTAATCTCCCTTTTCATTCGTTTTTTCATTTCGTTTTAATTTTCCATTTTAGCATAGATCCTCTCATCATCCATTTTCCTCTGATATGCTCGATCGGAGGTATTCTGATCTTCATCTTCACAATTCAAATCCAGGACTACTATCACCTTGGAGTTCTTCATCTTCTTCCATAGTCTGATCCCCTAGATTATCACCGGATATGGATTGCGACTCCCATTTCGACCACCTCCACCGGAGTCTTCATTCACCCCCGATTTCTGTGTTTCTTTTGCTAATAAAGACGACCAGAGAAGCTACTCCAAGCATTGATCCTCTTGCATGTAGTAGAAGTGCATTTGGGTTGGGTCATCACTGAGCTCTGTTGGATCATCCAATCGATGGAGCACCGCTGTAGCAAGATTTACCTATCATCAGGAGGTGTCCACGAGCTAAATTGAGCGAGATTGTGCCGATCGAAGATCACCTAGGCGAGCCTTCATACCAGTTCATCCAGTCATGTTTGCATTTGTCAAATCAAGAAGGTGAATCTCAGTTTCACTCAGAACCATTCAAAAATCCCCAAATGCTGACCGTCGATACACAGCTCCCGATCAGATCTACTCCATCCATGTGCACCCTTCTCCTCAACCATTAGATCAAAATAAAGATCTGATCAAAGTCGTTCAATTTGCTATGTAGATCAGTGAAGCTTTTGCATCATTATCCTTGCTTTTATTTCATTCTGTAAATAAGTTCTTAATAGGGCACGTATCACACTGTGTGTTTGTGAACATTTGCATGCGAGTCCTTTTCATTTCTTCTATTTGCATTTTAATCCTCTATGAATCATAATGCATGCTTTGCACATGGGTAGTTGGTCTTTTTGCAATAAAAAACCATGCATTCTTTGTTATTGTTTGCCCCCTAAAATAAGTTAATTCCATAAAAGGCCGTGTGAGTGCGACACACATGCATTAGCATGATATTTTAGTGGAAAATTATTCTTTAATCCTTGTATTTCTTTGGTTTGTTATTTGTTTGGTCCAGAAAATAAGTTTCTTTGCAACAAGGTGCTTGTGAGTCAGTCTTTTAATTAGTTTATTAATTGCTTTAATTAATTAGTAAACCATCACTAAAAATTCTCTAAAATTCATCTTAGGTTTCTGCGAATTCAAGATATTTTCCTAATTTTAGTTTCAATTAGTTTTACTATTTTAAGAAGTTAAAAATCCACAAAAATAGTTCCTGTTTGTGTCAGAAAATAAATAAAAAATTTCTAAAAGCTTTTTAAAAATTGTAAAGAAAAATTTTGTTTGCATGTTTTTATTTATTTTATTTTATATATAATTTTAACTTTAAAATTCTTCATAAAGCCCAAAATTACAAAATATTAAAAATAATAAAAAAAATCATTTCAAATCATTAAAATTACTTAAAATTAAATAAAATGCCTTTCTGGAATATTTGAAAAATAACCTTTATGTTGGTCTTCATTTCATTGATTTTCAATTTATTTTCTACTTTTAAAACTAAAAATATTTTCTGCATTTTAATTTCATGTTTTTAATAAATTTGAAAATCCTAAAAAATTAAAATTCTTGAAAAATAAAAAAAGTAGAAAAAAATCAAAAACCAAAAATAATTTTATTTGAATTTTCTATAGATTTTTGTTATATAAAAAATACAAAAACTTTGTTTTCTATTCTTTTATCTTTGTTCTTTTCATTTATTTGTTTTCTTTTTTAAAAATATAAAAAAATTACAAAAATTTAAAAATCATTAAAATATAAATCAGAAAACCTATAAAAATATAAAAATATAAAATAAAAAAAGATTTAAATTAATAAGATAAAAAAGGTCCACAAAAACTAAGAATTGCATAAAGCGATACTTCTTTTATTTCTTTAATTTTTCATAGATTTAAATAACCCTCGGGGTTTTTGTAGCCTCCCTGAGTTTGATCCTGTACACTATACAGGTATATAAATAGCAAATTTTCTCTTAGTTACATCCGATTGATTTATTTTTGACTTGAGAATTAAATAAAATTTTTGTTGAGGGATATTTAGGGTTTCATCGACACTTGATTAATTCAATTAAGTTAAACCCCTGATAATACTTGTTCAACAGAAAACCACAATGGTCGATAGAGAGACATGGTGCCATGTGGAGAGAGAGAGAGAGAAATGGTGTTGCAACAATTGATTCAACTTGATTGATTAAAAAGGATGGTAGGGTTAGCCATTCTTTTATACAAAACTGGATGTCTAGGATGCACTCCCAGTACACTCCTAATTGAATCAATGGCCAAGATTATTTTGTAATTTTTAAGATCAAAATTAGTTTTCAAGAAAATAAGTTGAAGATATTCTTCAACAAATTAACTCAATAAAAATCAATCTCCAAGTAGAAAGATTTAGGAAGGGAGAGATCCTCCTTCATAAAAGGGTGGACGGCTACCCTGGTGTCTCCACAATGACCGTCCACTCCTTGTTAGGAGTGGAGTGACTCTCACTCCTTTCCTATTTGGTGAGATCTCAATCTCCACCAAACCTTCTAGATGTAGAATAATTTTTATAATTGAATCTATCACCAAAATAATTCCAAATTATTTTGTGACAATTTCAATTATGTCATTGGTAATTATAAATCATATTCAATCATCCAATACTAAATGTAAATCACATTTGTATTTAATTATATAATGTGATTCCAATTCACATTAACTTATAAATTGTGAATCCTATTCACAATTAAGTCTCTCATGTTATTACAGATCACATCCACAATATCTATGATAATTAAATCCAATTTAGTTATCTTAGATGCCTCTCTACACATGTCCAAATAATGTGAATCACATCCATATTATAAATGATAATTACATCCAATTTAATCATCAATTTTCCAACGCTCAAATATTGTCAATAATAGACCTATTATTGAACTTTTTCAAGAACAATGTGCCTTCTTTGCGGATACTTGGAGATGAGGACATAAATATTATATAGTCCATGTATAATGACTTGGATAGTGAGATCTAATCTTATATCCAAATCTAGACCTCTCAGAGTTGTCTGATAAAGTCAGACATATTATCCAATCTTCTCATTGTATCTGAATCATATTTAGATTAATGTCCAACATTTGGACTAAGATTGGATAACTAGTCTACTTAGTGGAGTCATTAAAATCCAAACATGTTTCAACACTCCCTCAAAATTGAAGTGATATAGTTATACAGTCGATTAATATTAAAGGATTCATGGAGATCCTCAAGCGCATCACGGAAGCATGTGGATCGCATCGAATGTGATCGGGAGCGACTAGTTACACTAGTTGCTCCAGGCAGCGGAATTTAAAAAAGTATAAATAAGATGAAACCACAAGATCAAAGAACCTTTCTCGGATCGTTTCATCTAAACCACAACAGGTATAAGGTTTACCTTTTGAAGCGTGGTTGCGATCACGTCTCTAAATGAAGAGACCTCCTGTCTCAAGTCCGATCCAACAGAGGAGACACTTGCGAGCACATTGATGAGATGTGTCCTTCTCGCAATCTAAGTTGATGATCCAAGCGGCGAATCTCCCGATCTCGTCAAACGAGATCCGACGTCTTCTTCATGAGCGAGGTGCATCGAAGGAGACAGAGATCCACGAGCAAGTACTCCGACTGCATAACGACGATGCTGCGGCGATGATGACTCTCTCAATGGCTCCATGGTGGATGACCATAAGAGAGAGAGGGAGAGAGCATTTGGCGTGTAGAGAGAGAGAGAGCATATGTTGTTGTCGTAAACGTGTCTCCCGAAGAGCAACGGGTGCCTCTTCTTATATAAGGTTTTGGGAGTCCATGGATCCCAATCCATGGACAACACACAATCAATGGTTGAGATTGATTTGTGTTTCTTTCAATGACGAAGATATCGTTGTAAAAACAGAACAACAAATGATTTAATTTAAATTAAATTATAATGATAAATCAATATAATTAATTCCAAATTAAATCATCTTTGATTAGAGATGAGATAATGTGGAGACTACCTCTTTCCCTACAAAAGGGGGGACGGCTACCAATCATCTCATGAGATATCATTATCTCATGAGATCTCATTATCCCATGAGATCTCATTATCCCAAGAGATCTCATTATCTCATGAGATCTCATTATCTCATGATATCTCCAAGATTTACAACAATAATTGTTGTAAATATTTTTACAAAAATAATTTACAATTATCTTGTGAAAAACTTCAATCAAGCCATTGAAATTACGTGAATCTTATTCACAACCCAAAACAAAATGTAATTATATTTTCAATTAATCATTCAATGTGAATCCAATTCACATTAACAATTAATCAACAAATATAAATCAAAATATGCTCTCTTTAATATATTATAAATCACATTTATAATATACCTGAATAATATGGATAGTATTCTTATCCATGATAATCAAATCACATTTAATCATCTTGGATCTCAATTCTCATGTGCCCAAATAATATGAATCACATTCACATTATTCACATCTTTGATAATTAAATCTCATTTATTCATCTTAGATAACTCTCCTTATAATATGAATCGAGTTCATATTATTCAAGATAATTAAATCACATTTAATTATCCATTTTTCTCTATGCTCGGATACATATATCAACATTGAAATTATCCATGAACTCTTTCAAGGATAATGCGCTTTCTCCACAGATACTTGGAGATAAGGACATGACAATTGTATTGTTCCACGTATAGTGACTTGTATATTGAGATCACATATCAAATCCAAATCTTGCGGACCTCCCATAGATGCTTGATTAAATTAAGACCACAAATCTAATCTTCTCATTACATCTGAATCACATTCAGATCAATGTCCAACATTTAGACTAAGATCAGATTACTTCTCTATGAGAGGAGTCACTAAAATCCGGACATGTTTCATCACTGTCTCGGAATGGAAGCATCATGATTATACAATCGTTTATGATCACATCACCCTTAGGTATTCCCAATATATGTACGTCCTGCATACTAGAAGACCCGGAATAAATCCGAAGTATAAGATCAAATTTACACTGTCTACTTCATGGTTTTATCATTATGTTTCTCATTTGACTATTGGGAGTTGGTATCGATCATATACTTTCCAAAAGCATATATCATACCCACGTGTTGATTATATACTTTCCAAAAGCATATATCAAACCTACAAATTTAGTCAAGCTTCCAAAGCGAGACGACCGTGCAAGGAATTTGATTCTTCACAATATCTCTCCGGTTCAGTAATGAACCTGTATGATCCCTTTGAGAGATCGTATTACTCATATGCCCTTATATGCACACCAGCGTGTCGGTGTATAGACCTTGATTAGGTCATCAACCTATTGGTCTGCCAAATGTACATACTTAGACATATAGTAACACATCTATCTCCGGTTAGAGGATGTGTGCCTATATCGTGATAGCATACGACATAGGACTTTGGTTATCTCGGTCTCATTGAGTCAACTCTTTGACCTAACTAATCTGACACCTCTGAATCTCTATTACTATGCTGAGGACCTGCATCAAGAGGTCGGTCAGATATCAACCAAGTGAGAAAGGATTGCCATCTCCTACTCAGGCCGGAGATCCTCTCTTAATAATCATTTGACGGTACTTGATGAGTCCTCAATCTAACTCTTTAGATATTCATCCAAGCACCAGCCTCTATGATTCAATAATTGAATCAACTGCTGTATGATCATTAAGATGGCCATGGTACATAACCCTAATTGTACCAAGGGACCTATTATGCAAATTAGTTATTCTTCATTTCAGATCACGGAATGATACTTGCAATAACATTTATTGCATAATGGCTCACCGTGGGTCGCATGTCCAACAATCTTCCACTAGCCCAAAGAGCCATTAATGGGCTAATCATTTAAACCCACACTCATGTGACTAGCATAGGCTATTTAGGAAAATAGCTAGGTAAGCTGATCAGTCACTCTATTCCCCAGAGACTACGCCAAGTCCTTTTACGACACTTGCATATCCCCTAGTAACAGTGCTCGCATCCAATGTGAATGTTGCATCTTATGCAACCAATACTCAGTCTTGTCAGTTATAGTATTCTTGACACTACAACTTAATAATTATTATAATCAGTATTTTCATAATCCTTATCAAAATACCCTTATTTCTGGAGATCTCTATCTCCTAAGGTATCCACACTTAAGACCTTTTAGATCACTATCTATAAAGTCAAGCCTTTCTTGGAATTTTCCAGAAAATGGAATATGTCCAAGGTGTACTACTAATGTGACGGTCCCAATACCCTCTTCTCTTTGCTTCTGAACATCTTCAGAACTAAGATCTAAGAGGTATCCGTGAGATCATATCTCAAGGTATGGAATAACCAGTCTATAAAACACTTATTATTGTCCTCTATATCATTCCAAATGATTAGGGTCTCATCTACATTTAGCACGGTGAATACAATGTCACTCCCACTAAGCTTCACATGGTACATCAAGATTCTATTTGAAATCATAATATTTATAATTTCATCAAATCTTATGTTCCAACTACAAGAATCTTATTCGAGTCCACAGATGGAGTTATTTAGCTTGTATAGCTTGCTTTCCTCAACTATGAAGCCATGGGGCTACTTCATGTGAATATCCTCGGAGAGGTATTCGTAGAGGAATGCAATCTTGACTTCCATCTTGAAGATGTCAAAGTCAAGTTGTGTAGCTATAGTTAGCAATAATCTGATGGGTTTAAGAAAGGTTACTGAAGAGCAAGTCTCATCGCAAGCGATGCCTTCTATTCAGTGTGTAGCTCATGGCTACAAGCCGTGCTTTGAAGGTATGTACCTTCTCATCAAGTTCCCTTTTTCTTTTGAAGATCCATTTACACCTTAACGGGTCTTACCCATAGAGGTGGATCCTCGAGGGTCCATATACAACACTTTTATATGAAGTCTACTATAGACTTTATTGCTAAAAAGCATCTTTCCATGTCATGATCTTTAGAAGCTTCATCACATAAAGTTCGATCATTGTCAGATTTCTTTGACACATGGAATACATCTTCAAACTCATTTGAAGAGGTATTATTGCTTCATCTTTAATTGTCCTTTAAGTTTCCAATTTCAGGAGCCTCATTATTTTCTCAAGATTAAATGAGTTCCTTTTACTTCATGTTTATCTTGATTCTCAAGAGAGTCATCCTCTAATAATCACATCCTTAGAGATGAGATCTTTTAAGAATCTCAAGGTCATAAAATAGGTATGCAATACCATCCTTTATTTTTCTAATGAAGTAGCACTCTTTGGTGCTAGATTCCAGCTTACTAGCATGAAACCTTTTAAGGATATATATTATAGTCTCTACTACATATATACCTTGGAAACAAAGAGGTAATTATGCTAAGATTAATCATTGATCAAATCATGTCACACATGATCAATCGTATCTCCCTATAACTCTATTTAGTTTAGGTGCATTAGGAGGATTGAGATAGGAATGAAAAATTCCTTTCTCCATAAGGTATTCCTTGAATTCATCTAACAGGTACATGCTACCTTGGTTAGATCAAATTCATTTTCATCTTCCTTCAAACTTTGGTTCTAAACCAAAATTATGAAATATTTGAACATTTCAAAGCTTTCTAACATGAAGGAAAGAAATCTCATATCACAAATAATCATCAAATGATATCACGTATCATTAATGTTCATTATGATATAGATGGTCCACATACATCAATATGTATGAAATCTTGAATACCTCGACATCTTATACTATTCCCAGAGAAGGGTGCTTTGGACATTTTCTACTTTTAGAAATAAACTGAGTGTTTTCTAATATCTAGATAGTAGAGACATTCTCTAAGACTAAGGGCTCTCCCACTGAAAATATGAAGTCTATCTATCCAACAGTGATTGTTACAACGATTGCATCAATACCCATGTGGATGACTATTAAACCTTAAGATCAAATTTTCTAGTGTTCTAAGACATATTCAACCAATTGCAAGTGTTATTAGAAGAATGAGATACAATTATTAGACTTTGGTCTTATCCAATAAGCAAGTCAATATCAATAATTATATATAGATTATTCGATGCACTATCTGAGTCGTTCTCTAAGGATCCTAGATAGTCTAGATAGTCACGTTATCTGTACATCGACTTATTGCAGTATTGGCATTTATCCAACTATTTGGATATGGAAATCATAGAAGTACAGTCAACTCTTTGACTTTCTTTCTAACTTGGGTCCGACCCATGCTTCCACTGCGCTCCTTTGATCTCTAAACAACTATTGTTTAAGACAAAGGATCTCTCATGTTGAATTCAAAAGATTTCAATATGAGTTATTTTGACATTGATATATGCTTCATTCAATTTATACAATATGAATATTATGAAGCTTCATAAATGACTAGAGTATAGATAGTAGAATGATGACACTCATCATATCTACATACATCTTAACTCTTTAAAGGCCTAGGTTCAGGTAGGTACTCAAATATTTGAATACATTCTGCATGATGCAGTGAAACATGTCATTTAAGATTAAATGTCGAGAGCACATATGTATGCCAGAACATCTTCTTAGATTTTATAAGGATTATTCGACAATTACGATCATCATCGACATGTCACTTCTAAAGTACATTCGATGAGATCAAGACTATAGAGACATACAAACCCTAGGGTTGTAGTCCTATGGTCTATTTAATTATCATTCCTCATTATTACGAGGAAACTTCAACTACAAGTACAATATTTTGACCATGGATCTAATCCATGATATTTCGCTGGTTGTTATTGAGTATAGTATTGAGTGGGTTTAATGAAGGATTATCTGAAATAAGAAATTTGCATAAATATATAAATATATAAATATATATATATACATGTTTTACTTTGATTTAGGAAATTTATATCAATGTTGTCTTGCCTTGTCAACATTGAAAGTTCATTCCCTTAATCACTTTCAATGTAAGAGATATACTTACCGTTATATCTCAAGAAAGATCTGGGATCTCCTTTCTTATCTTTGTCACATCTCAATAGTATGAGAACCTGTAACTTGGATAAAAAGAAGCGGGAACACATTCCACCTTACAAGTCCAACTTGCATCTCCTAATTCGGTCTTTAACACCCGTGCCCACCAACCCTAAGGTGATGTTGACCCGTCATTAATTGAACCAACCGTCAACAGGAATACAACTCGCTATGCGCAATCCAATATTGCCTCAATAATATGATGACCCGATATTAGGGTCACTGCGCATACGTCCTTACTCTTCGAGAAGCGAAGAGCCCGATCCAAATGGATTGTATGCAGGAGCTGTCACTTCGGACATGCGTCTCCAACATACAATATCTAGCGACGGAACCCATCGTGTTGATGGGGACCATAAATGTCACTTATGTGATCCTCCGTATCTTGTTCAAATTCTAATTAATTATTATGAATCATATTCAAATAATTAATCCTTACAAGAGAAATACACATCTATTCATAATAGAGTATTTTTAATTGGATATAATTCATTTAATCATATTAAATTAATTATCAATCAATTTCAATCAACAAACATGATTGTTACTTGAATATATGGTATTATTTCAAAGACATATTAATTCATATTTTAATAATTAGAAAATACACCATGATTTCTCCAGCATTATCGAGTCCATACCCGATGTCATGACCAGTATCGACGGGAGTGGGACAGACCACACACGGTGCAATCTGCTACCCCAACGCTTCCTGCGTAGACACCATATCCACATCAGGAAATGATAATGCCAAATCGATCATTGTGTATTTGAGATGTTCATCGGTTTTCAACCGAAATCATACCATATAGTAATAATCAAAACCATTTTAATTATAAGGAAATTTGCTAGATAAATTCCCAAACATATTCAAGTAACATGTTTGTTGAAAGTATATCAAGTAACCAATTGGTGACCTAGATCAAATCTAATCATTTATTGGTTGAGGCAATGTCATTTAAGGGAACAATTATCATTCAAATATTTCCCAAATATTATCCATAATTATTCCAGGAAATTAACCATTAATTTCTCGAGTTTCTTAAATGACTATCACAAGGTTCATGATTAGGATTGCAATTTTTAACATTGATCCTCACTTACTAAAATTAGCATATCTCATTCATTTTAAATCCAAATTAAGCAAAATCAGTTTCTAAATTTTGCTAACTTGATTTAAAACAGAACTTATGTGATTAGCTCACATTTCCAAGAGTTTTAAAATAGTAATTAACTCCTTAATTACATCATCATTTGCCATCCCCAAAACAATGGATATAGGTTCATTAAAATGATCATATCTTGAGTTATCGGATTCCGAATCATGCAAACTCAAATCCTACTGTTTCCTTAATTAATGGGGAACATTATCCAATTTAAAATTTCGTGTTTAAATGTTTTAAATAGGACCGAAATTTTTTCACAAAATAGGCTGCAAAAATTGAAATGCGATAAAAATTTTCACGAACCCTCACGAGCCCAAATCTTCCTAAGTTCATGGATCGAATCCAAAACCACCAACCTGGATCTGATACCATTTGAAGGATATGGGTATGTCCTCAAGTGTATCACGGAAGCGTGTGGATCGCATCGAATGCGATCGGGAGCGACTAGTCGCACTAGTTGCTTCGGGAGGTGGAATTTAAAAAATTTTAAATGAGATGAAACCACATGATCCATGAACCTTTCTCGGATTGTTTCATATAAACCACAATAGATATAAGGTTTACCTCTTGAAGCATGGTTGCGATCAAGTCTCTAAACGAAGAGACCTCATATCTCAAGTCCGATCCAACAGAGGAGACGCTTGCGATCACGTTGATGAGACTCTTCTTCTCGCAATCCAAGTTGATGATCCGAGCGGCGAATCTCCTGATCTCGTCACGCGAGATCCGACGTCTTCTTCATGAGTGAGGCGCACTGAAGGAGGCAGAGATCCATGAGCAAGTACTTCGATAGCATAACGACGATGCTGCGGCGAGGATGACTCTCTCAATGGCTCCAAGGTGGACGGCCATAAGAGAGAGAGAGAGGGAGAGAGCAGTTGGCGTGTAGAGTGAAAGAGAGAGAGAGAGAGAGAGAGAGAGCATATGTTGGTGTCGTAAACGTGTCTCCCGAAGAGCAAGGGGTGCCTATTCTTATATAGGGTTTTGAGAGTCCATGGATCCCAATCCATGAACAACACATAATCAATGGTTGAGATTGATTTGTATTTCTTTCAATGGCTAGGATGTCGTAAAAACAATAACAAATGATTTAAATTAAATTATATTATATCGATAAATCAATATAATTAATTTCAAATTAAATCACCATTGACTAGAGATGAGATAATGAGGAGACTAACCTCTTTCCCTACAAAAGGGGGACAGCTACCAATCATCTCATGAGATCTCATTATCTCATGAGATCTCATTATCCCATGAGATCTCATTATCTCATGAGATCTCACTATCTCATGATATCTCCATGATTTACAACAATAATTGTTGTAAATATTTTTCACAAAAATAATTTATAATTATCTTGTGAAAAACATCAATCAAGACATTGAAATTATGTGAATCTCATTCACAACCCAAAACAAAATGTAATTATATTTTCAATTAATCATTCAATGTGAATCCAATTCACATTAACAATTAATCAACAAATCTAAATCATAATATGTTCTCTTTTATATATTATAAATTACATTTATAATATACCAGAATAATATGGATAGTGCTATCCACATTATTCTTATCCATGATAATCAAATCACATTTAATCATATTGAATCTCAATTCTCATGTGCCCAAATAATATGAATCACATTCACATTATTCACATCTTTGATAATTAAATCTCATTTAATTATCTTAGAGAACTCTCCTTATAATATGAATCAAGTTCATATTATTCATGATAATTAAATCACATTTAATTGTCCATTTTTCTCAATGCTCGGATACATATATCAACAATGAAATTATCCATGAACTTTTTCAAGGATAATGCGCTTTCTCCGCGGATACTTGGAGATAATGATAGGGCGATTGTATAGTTCCACGTATAGTGACTTGGATATTGAGATCACATCCAAATCAAGATCTTGCGGACCTCCCATAGATGCTTGATTAAATCAAGACCACAATTTAATCTTCTCATTACATCTGAATCACATTCAAATCAATGTCCAACATTTGGACTAAGATCAAATTACTTGTCTTTGTGAGGAGTCACTAAAATCCAGGCATGTTTCATTATTCTCTCAGAATGGAAGCGTCATGGTTATACAATCGTTTATGATCATATCACCCTCAGGTATTCCCAATACATGTACATCCTGCATACTAGAAGACCCAGAATAAACCCGAAGTATAAGATCAATTTTACACTGTCTACTTCAGGGTTTTATCATTAAGTTTCTCATTTGACTATTAAGAGTTGGTATCGATCATATACTTTCCAAAAGCATATATCATACCCAGGTGTTGATTATATACTTTCCAAAAGCATATATCAAACCTACAAATTGAGTCAAGCCTCCAAAGCAAGATGACCGTCACGGAATTTGATTCTTCCCAATATCTCATGAGTGAGCTCATATCTTCGGGTTCAGTAACGAACCTGTATGATCCTTTCGAGAGATTGTATTACTCATATGCCCTTATATGCATACCATCGCGCCGGTGTATAGACCTTGATTAGGTCATCAACCTATTGGTCTGCCAAATGTACATACTCATACATATAGTAACACATCTGTCTCCGGTCAGAGGATGTGTGCCTATATCGTGACAACATACGACATAAGACTTTGGTTATCTCGATCTCGTTAAGTCAACTCACCTAACTAATCTGACACCTCTGAATCTCTATTCTTATGCAGAGGACCTGCATCAAGTGGTCGGTCAGATATCAACCAAGTGAGTAAGGATTGCCATCTCCTACTCAGGCTGGAGATCCTCTCTTAATAATCATTTGACAGTACTTGATGAGTCCTTAATCCAACTCTTTAGATATTCATCCAAGCACCAGCCTCTATGATTCAATAATTGAATCAACAACTGTATGATCATTAAGATGGCCATGGTACATAATGCTAATTGTAGTAAGGGACCTATTATGCAAATTAGTTATTCTTCATTTCAGATTAGGGAATGATATTTACAATAACATTTATTGCATAATGGCTCGTCGTGGGCTCGCATGTCCAACAAATATCACATCCCCCTTGAGTATTCCCAATACACATACATCCTTCATACCGAAGGATCTACAATAAACCCGAAGTTCTAATCTTATTTGAACTGTCTTCTTCAGGGTTTCATCATTAAGTTTCTCATTCAATCATTAGGAGTTGGTATTAACCATATGTTTTACAAAAGCATATATCATACCTACAAATCCTGCCATTCTTCCAAATCAAGATGACCATCGATGGAATTTGATTGATTCCAATATCTTACGATAGAGCCCATGTCTTTCGGTTCAGTAGTGAACATGTATGATCTCTTCGAGAAATCGTATTACTTATATGCCCTTGTATGCACACCAGCTCGTCGGTATAGATCTTGATTAGGTTGTCAAACTGATGGTCTGACTAATGTACATACTCAAATATACTAATACATTTGATCTATTTAAGTAAACTCTTTGACTTAACTTATCCGACACCTCTGAATCTCTATTCCTATATAGAGGGTTGGTTGGATATTAGCCATTGGAGTAAAGATTGCCATCTCAACGAATCCAAAATTACCCTATTTAATTTACATTAAGTATTAAGCGTTTGAAATAGCAATGTGTCATTGTAATTATGTTGGGAATTCAGAATCAATCAAGAAATAACCATAGTTAATTAATCAATTTTTAATCGGCGTGGATTATGTTTATTTTATTTGGACAAGTTCTAAGGTCAAACTCAAGGAGGCAAAGGAACAACCTAGAATTTTGTCTATCAAAGTTCGTGTATGGTTTTCGAGACGGTATTTTTTTGTATTTTTAATGCAAATTTTGGGATGCAAATGTAAATGAGGTCAATTTTAGGGACTAAAATGTAAAGATCAGTTAAACGATGACCAAAAATTACGAAACTTGGTCAAGATGTAAAATATGGTGAAATGAATGTAATATATTTGTTTTTTGGGATTTTTGGATGCAAGATAAATATTTCATGAATTTATGAAGGTAAATGGTGTGAATTTCAATAATTAATTATAATAAATACTAAACTTATTTATTTTCAAGGGATAAAAGTATCCAAGATCTATCACTAGGTGATTGATCTCAGAAAAATCCTAAACCTTAAAAATACAAGATTTAATACTATTAAAAATTAAAGATTGAAATTCAGAAAATGATTTTTACAGAGAAAATCATGCATGCAAATGCAATTCCTTTTGGGCACAAATGAGATACAATAAATTCTCTAATCTATGAATTTTTTTGGCAATTTTTTAAGCAACGCTTAATTAAATATGAATCTATGAGCATAGATTGGGCAAAATATGCAATTTTCCACAAGAATAATAATTGTTAAACAACCATTGTATATAAAAATACAACAATTATGCCATAATGTAGAGAATTAATTGAAGAACACAAGGCTATTTTTGAATAATAAAAATAATGTCATGTAGAGGTTCAAAATAAAGGGGGAACATAGGGTCTCAATGCAAAATTAAAAAAAATAAATATAAAAAATGCAGAGAGGAACTGAAGTGTGATTACCGAGATCCCAGGGAGCTTTCTGCTAAATTCCCAAGGGGCACGTGTTGTGACCTCAGTGTGAATGGGTAGACTAGAGGGTGGCCTTCGTAATTTTTCCAGCAGGTCACGTGCGATGCACATGATCTCTAGGCTGGGGTTGGTTTTGGATATCAGAAACCTCCAGGGGGTTGGTGCAAGAAGTCCCCTCTCGCACGTGCTCAACACATGGGAGCATCTTGGGTCTGTCGCCCGGCGATGGAGCGGAGGAGCGCCTGTAATTGGTGGAGGCAGAGATAGGTGGGGCTCCTGGCGGAAGCGTGAGGTGTAGAGCTTTGAAGGCGTCAGGGATCGACGGTGATAATCGGAGCTGGAGCAGTTGCGGTGGAGGAGGACTGAGTTGCCACGAGTGGGAGAACCCTCGGATCTTGCCGCAGCTCGGAGGAGCGATCACGGCGCTATCACCGTCGGATGGTGGTGCTCCTTCTTGCTATGTGGCCGGCGGATGAATGATGTCGGAGCGATGAGGAGATTTATATAGGAGATGCGGTGATGAAATTAACAAGGATGAGAATCTGGAAAATGGTCGAGATTGACAGTGAATCAGAGATGGAGGAGGTGGCCGACCGTGCAAATCGGGAAAGGGGGGAAAATGAGGCGCATGAGATTGGAGAGAATGGAGGATTGGAATCAGATGGGATTGCGAGGGAGAAGGCATGACTGCGACCTGATCTGGAAGGTGGTCGGGTTTGGCGATGGGATCGCGGGCGGCGACGGAGCTCTCGATTGGGAAAGTTGGGGGAGACGACGGAGGAAGGGGACACGTAGGTGTCGTCCGATCGGTCGAGATCGGATGACCCTAGTGCGACCACGTGGCAGCCTCAGAAAATTCGAAAAACATTAAATATAAAGATAATTCAAAAAGAAATAGCAAACAACCTCGGATGGAAAATTTTCTTCACGAAAATTCCTCGTCTCTATGAGATCTACAACTTTCTTGAAGAGACCAAAGCCAAAATCGATCATTTGCACAAAGTGATATTTTTGGGGTATCCCGTGCACATAGAATACCTTGATTTTTGGATTTATAATTTTTTATTATTTTTAAAATAGATAAAAATCCAAAAACAATGATAGAA
Source organism: Ottelia alismoides (assembly GCA_037367405.1). Taxonomy (NCBI): domain Eukaryota; kingdom Viridiplantae; phylum Streptophyta; class Magnoliopsida; order Alismatales; family Hydrocharitaceae; genus Ottelia; species Ottelia alismoides. The sequence goes on along the minus strand of JAZKJV010003803.1, from coordinate 216,457 downwards.
TCAAATATAAATATTTACACATTAATCTGTTTTTTTAGATTTTTATTAATTAAAAAGAAGAAAAAATAAAATAAAATACTAAAGTGGCAATTTTTTTACAAACTGTTAGTGAAGACTCGGACCCAATTAGTTTCTTTGATTTCAAGTTCATTTTGGATTTGGATTTTTTCACTTTTTAATAAAACTTTTATTAAAGAAAATAAATGAAAAAGAAATAAAATAAAATGAGTTAATTATGTACATAAAATAATAGGTAAAAAACCGCAAAAATACAAAATGTACAAAAGAGGCCCAAAATCCAATTTTTACATATGAGCTCCGATTCACTTGAACTTGGTCTTGTTTTGAAGGTATTTGAATGTACATTAGTTCAAAAGTGAGTAGGATCAAATCGGACAGTGGATGAGGAAGATATGAAGATTTTAGTCCAGAAATCCTGGAACTTGGTTTTGAGTTTTTGGTTCACTTACTTGTGTTAGTGATTTTTTTGTTTCATGTATTCTTGTTAGTAGTATGTACACAATGGAGGTGGTTTCCAATCATTTGGAGTTAGCATGAATTAGTTAAAAATCAGGTAAGTTGGGCTATTTTACATGTTAATTGGGTTGGGATTTTTGGCTCCTTATTTTATGCAATAATAAGTGATAAAATGCAATTATTATTAATACATGCACGAATGCTAATTATGCAGAATAATGGATAAAATGCATATGAATTTTGGGGATTTGAGCTTAATTAATGTATTTTAGAGTGATGAATCTGAGATTCATCAATCTCCTTCTCAAGATGAATATCCTCTCTCGACAATCATTTTGCAACGCACGTTGAGTCCTCAATCTAACTCCTTAGATATCATCTCATTACCAACCTCCATGATTTAACCATTGGATCAACAACTGTATGATTATCAAGATGGTCATGGTACATAACCCTAATTGTACTAAGGGATCTTATAAGTGCATGAATTCATTAATCTCAGATAGAGAGTAAAAATAAATAACCTTTATTGATATATAAAATGATTGCAATAACATTTATTGTAGAAATGGTTCGCTCTGTTCTCACATGTCTAACACTTGCTAGATTTCTTTCTTGAACAGATCTGTCTTCAGAACAAGAGAGAATGGTAGAATATCACTCAAAGAGAATTTCTTTATTTACTGTAGCAAGTGAGCTGATTTTGTGTCTTCCACCATGGGTATGATGTCCCTTATATAGGGTTTTAGATAATGTATCTGGGAACAAAAATATAAAAGAAATCAGTGAAGATTTGTAAGTTTGATTGATCAATAAATTCGAATGATCGATCAAATCAAAATGATTGATTAAGCTAAAATGGTGGTCGATCAATTGATGACTGTTGGAGGGCATGAATTCAAAAATATGATTGATCATCAAATATTGCTTATCGTGTTCGTTCAATACAAAAAAGTAGGTCAATTAAGTCTAATCAATTACTGTGCAATATTGAACGATCAAATCATGAATTCTTTAATAGTCTTGATTTGGAAAGTTATGAAGATTTAGCTAAGGTTACAACTTTTCTAAATATACTGTAAATAAGGCAATAACAACAATTTGAAACAACAACATGATCTTTAAGCTTTTGCAACAAGACACTGAAGTTCACTTCGAAGAGCTTCATTTGTTGAACCAACATGCAATTTTGTAAAAAAAAGCAAGTATATAAGCGAGCAATTGCGATATATCTCTGTCGTCTTTAAATTAAATCTCCTTCTTTTTAATAATGACACCATTTAAATGCTTGAAGAGAGACAACTTTGTAAGTGTGGAACTTCCTGAATAATCGTAGTAAGACAAAAATTTCTAAGTTAAAATTTTAATATCTCATTTTTTATTTTTCTCCCTTATTAAAAGAATAGTATAACCAATTTTCAATTCTTTATATGTATGATGTATAAGTATTATCTAAGAGTAAAATTTAAACTTTAATTTATTTTTTAATTTCAATCCCCTCAGTTTAATATCCAATAATTAATCAAACTTTTAGTTTGTGCATTAAAGACTTTATGGAACTCATATAAAATGTTTGTAGAAGCTCTTATCTTTGTAGGCATGCCTCAGAATACAACAAGAATCCGGGGAGATGTTTACAAAATCGCATTTAAATTGTAGAAAAGCGGAGGGAGTGAGACAAGGAGTGCGATGTCACGTCATGATCTCTGTGTTTATTTATATGTACTACCTCCGGCGATCGAAATCTGGATGCTATGCAGCGGTCGGTGTAGCGCGACTTGATTAGTGTGGGTGGTATCCCAGTTTGATTGTTATCGTTTGGGGAGAAACGCGAGAAAAGGAGGACAATCGGGCGATTAGGGGAGGAGCGATGGCAAGGAGCGCGAGTAATTTGGAGAAGATGGCGTCAATAGACGCTCAGTTACGGCTGCTTGCACCGGCCAAGGTCTCGGAGGACGATAAACTCGTGGAGTACGATGCCCTTCTGCTGGATCGCTTCCTCGATATTCTCCAGGATCTGCATGGGGATCGTCTTAGAGAGACCGTCAGTTTTTATATATTCTCGCTTTTTCTTCAGATTTACAGACACCCAAATTTGTTCTAATTTCCGATGTTGGTTGATGTTTTTCTCTTCTTTACTCGTGTACCTATGATGATGCGTGTCAGCAGAAAATCGTTCTTTCTTCTTTTCCTTCAATTTAGTTTGTTTCAGACTTAGTAGATTTGAATCGGAAGAAAATTCTAATGCGACTCCTTTTATAAAAAATCAAAATTTTTGTGCTGCCTTTTCCAGCCTTAGCATGGCAAAACAACCCGTGAGCTAGAAAAGAGGCAACCATGCGATGCCGATGGATACTAATTATAGCGAGTAGGTGTCTCGAAAAGATGATAGGTACTGATTATTTCATTGTTATCTTTCAGGTTCAAGAGTGTTATGAGCTCTCAGCTGAATATGAGGGCACGAAGGACATTAAGAAGCTCGATGAACTAGGAAAAGTATTGACGAGCTTAGACCCAGGGGATGCTATTGTGGTTGCAAGCTCCTTCTCGCACATGCTCAACCTGGCCAATTTGGCTGAAGAGGTCCAAATTGCTTTCAGGAGGCGCATCAAGCTAAAAAAGGGTGATCTGGGTGATGAGAATTCCGCCCCTACCGAGTCAGATCTAGAAGAGACTTTAAAGAGACTGGTGTCGGACCTTAAAAAGTCCCCACAGGAAATATTCGATGCTTTGAAAAGTCAGACAGTTGATCTTGTACTTACTGCACATCCAACTCAATCGATCCGGAGGTCATTGCTACAAAAACATGGAAGGTTGGTTGATTGTTGATTGGAATTTCTTTGATGTTTTTGTTATTTCCTGTCGTTTATTTTGAAGGAGGCATGGGCTACTTCTTTTCCCTTTTTTTCTCCATCAAGGAGAAACTATGTTATGTATTTCCTTATGTTGATAAAATTTTAAATTTGATTTCAATATTTGCAATCCTTTTTTGGACATCGTTTATTGCTTCTATTATGTGCCTTCTCGTTCATTCTCATGTACTATAATATCTGAATTAAACATTCTTTTTTTCAGTTTCGTACAACTGTAACATGTACACTAAGAAGAACCTCTCTAATGGTCTGGTGGTAGAAGCAGTGGCTCCCACTCGAAAGGACCACCCCACCCTCCCTCCCTTCACTAGTAAAAAAACATGTAAATTAAGAAAACTGGCCGTAAGCTGGTTCATGTTGACCCCCAAATTGCCTTGTTAATGTCACTGAATGAATACACGAAAAGTTCGCCAATGCTTCACAGCAATTAATTCCCACATTTTTTCCAGTTTGACATTTTTTTATTAATATTGTATGTTATGTGTTCTTTTTGGTAACTCAGGATAAGAAATTGTTTGGCTCAACTACATGAGAAGGATATTACTCCTGATGACAAGCAGGAGCTTGATGAGGCTCTACAAAGAGAGGTGACATTTGTTCTTTATGTAATTTGCACAGTTCCATTGTCCCAGATACCAGAAGTCTTGTTTCATAGTATGCATGCGCTTCGTTTATAATATATCAGGGGTTTCATATTCTGTTTATTTCTATTTTATATAGTTGAAAGCAGGAACCCCCCTCAAAGCTCTTAGCTCAGTCGCTGAAGGCTTCATACCCTACCTAGCACCCTCATCTTCCTACTTGATCTAACTCTACATATGTGGTGCTTCTAGACGGCAAGGCAGACATTCCACACCTTTCTACCATCCGGGGATTTCACCGCTAACCACCTTCGATTCTATCCATGATTCAAAAAGATAGGCCGGGTTCTTTTTATATAGGGAGAGACCCAAATTCAAGGAACTAACCATACAAGGAAATTTGCTACAATATGGAAAAGAAATTGCCAAGAATAGTGAAAACTTGAGTTGATTGGTAATTGGATTTTGTGTCAAGCCATTAATCTACAGTATGGAAAAGAAATTGCCGAGAATAAGCCGGGTTCTTTTTATTTGAATTACATTTTTCATGATGTTCATAAAGTTTGTGATTTTTCGAGAGCGTGTGGATGTTGCATGTGTTGTTAGGAAGAATACAAGGAGGTTCCAACAATGACATGGTTGTGCTAGATGTATTGACAATTATGCTAGGTAAATCTAGGAAGTCTACTAGACAGCATGAGGTGTCATGCTGGAGCAACATTGCAATCGAAACACCTCATGCAAGGGGGGTGAAGCGTTGTGAAGGTCTCGCAGTTGTGTGGTGGTTGTGTTTGCTTGGGGAAGATGAAGCCAATCTTACACGTTTAGATGCAATGACATGTGATGGCAATGAGAGAGTCAGGAGGCAATGCTGACAGAAAAAAAGGAGAAAAGATGGTGCCCCAAACAAGGATGAGGATTGCCTACACGTAGGAATAGCATTTTATGCGACACCGCTAAATGCGATGAAGCTCTCGAGAGCCGTGATCGGTGATGAGATGCTGATCAGATGAGGCAGTGCTGAGTTAGCTCCTATTATGAAGAATATTGGCATTGACTAGCATACATGTTGGCAGTGTATACTGCTGTAAGGAGGCAGTAAGGGTTGTAAATCATGCCAAATGATGTTAACAGACTATGATTCTCCTCAAATACCTAAACGTCAGAGAGGGTGGAGAGCTTCCAGTCGTAATGGATTACGGATCTACATCTCATTTTAGGTAGAAGATATCTGAAGTAAATTGTCGATTTGGGATATGAGCCAAAATAGAGGTGATGGCGGAGTATGAGAGTAGAGTTTTAGAATCTATTGTTGTTTATGTTTGCATGAGAGAGATATTTTCCCTGTGGAGGGGACACTCTTCATGTTTTATGTGAATAGTGAGAATAAAAAAAGCCCTTATATGCATGGTAGACTTTTCATCGGTAGTACTCTTGGAGGAACAGTTCTTTGTTGAGTCTGCATCTATCACAAAGAGAGAAGATGCATGCCCTTTGTTGAGATACTGATAATTCTTCATCTTATTTTATAATTCTATATTTATTCTATCTACTTTATGTAATTTTTCATATAGCTTTTCTCCTATATAAGTATAGAGATATTTCTAGAGTTTATGTACTTTTTCTGTTATATTTATTTTCCTTGTTCCACCCTATGTAATTTACCCTTAGGCTTTCTCTATTAAGAGAGCCTAGGATTCCTTGGAATAACATCTTCTTATTTTCCTTTCTACCAACATGGTATCAGAGCCACCACCTTAAAACCCTAGCTGCCCCTCTTCTCCTTACTCGCCGGCGTCGCTGCCCTCTCCCCTCCTCATCTCGCCGGCGCTGCCCCACCCCCTTCCGCCGCTCCTCTCGCCGACTCTCCTCCCGCGGCCCCTCATCCCACGGCCCCTCCTTCCGCCGCCCCTTCAACATATAGTTGCCGGCGCCTCCTTCCTCCCCTCTCTAACCGGCACCACCCCTGTCACCTTCTCTCTCGTTCCTCATGGATTTGAGTGCACAAGTCTACATATGCACTCAAACCCTTTCATGTTTATGTAGACATTTATTCATTGGTCTACAAACCCTAGTTCTCCATCTCCGGCATCAATGTCAGAAAACAAAGTTGATATGCCCTCCATCGACGCCTTCAAAGGTCCAACGCCCATAGTCAAGATGGATGGGACGAATTACGAGCTCTGGGCGATGCAGTTTATGAGTCTCATGAAGTCAAATGGTAAGAAACACATTCTTACCGAAGATGAGACAACCGAGAAGACTGGGGTTTATGCCTCATGGGAGGGTGATGATTCGTATGCCAAGGTCTGGCTTTCAGGTTCACTGATGATGGAGATTGCTAATGATGTACTCCATCAACCCACTGCTAAGGTAATGTGGGACATCCTTGCCGCGACATACTCGCAGATGAGAAATGAGACCAAGATCCTCCAACTTCAGCATGATATATTTACGGTCAAGTAGAATGGTCGGCCTCTGCATTCGTTATATACATCCCTACGAAGGATGTTTGAGAAGTTTTACAGTATCATTCCCCTTACGACGACTCCTGAGCAGCAGAAGACGTTCCGAAATGCTACAATGGTGGGGGTCTTACTAGCAGCGCTTGACCCGGAATATGATACGGCTCGCTCGCAGATCCTGGCGGATGCTACTATTCCTTCAATGGAGGAAGTGTATCGAAGGCTCAACAGAATCACAGTTCTCTCTACTGCTACTACTCCACCTCCTTCGACGATGGCAGCTTCCAGAGGCAGAGGAGCCTCTTCTTCTTTTCGTGGCTGTGGACCTCGTGGTCGAGGTGGCTGATTCCGTCAGCCATGCACCTTCTATCATCGTTCTGGTCATATGGAGGATACATGCTACTCTAAGCATGGTTTTCCTGCATCAACCCGTGTAGCCGAGCACGTTGCACCTCCATAGCCACCTACTTCAGATCAACATTTTGATGATCTTGTCGCCAGACTCCGTGATATCATGCCTCTTGCCTCTACCGACTCACCAGTAGGTCACTCGGACATAGCAGCTTCAGCCTCTGCCAGTATGTCAGCCCCAACCAGCACATCAGGTAGTGCTTATGCCTTTACGTCCTATCGCAGTTTTGATGTTTCAGAATGGATTATGGACTCCAGTGTGACACATCATCTTTGTCGAGATAGAGATAAGCTTACATCGTACAGGGAGGTTCCGCCAGGGCAATCTGTAGTAATAGCAGATGGGACTCATTCCCCATCATTGGACAGGGGGAGATCAGTTTGACACCCTCTATGCGTCTACATAATGTCTTGCATTCTCCAGATTTTTCAATGAAATTACTATCTGTAAGTCAGATTACAAAGGATTTGCATTATCATGCTATTTTTGATCCATCGTCTCTTATTTTTCAGGACATTCTCACGGGCAGGGTGATTGGCTGTGGCTGTGAGCAGGATGATCTCTATCGGTTGGTTCGAACTCCCTATACTGGTGTCTCATCTCAGTCCAGTAGAACTGCCTCTCCTTTTACTTGGCATCTACGCTTTGGTCATCTTCCTCTTTAGAAGTTGCGCCATATCTTGCCCCATATTTCACCAAGTTATTCTTTTCAGTGTGAAGCGTGTCAGCTAGAAAAGCATCACAGATCTACTTTCGCTAGTCGTGAGTCTCGGAGCAGTCGCTCCCCTTTCGAGTTATTGCATGTTGACATTTGGGGTCCGAGTCATGCCCCTGATCACCAGGGACACAGGTTTTACCTAGTCGTGATTGATGATTTCTCTAGATTGTCATGGGTGTTTTTATTGAAGAATAAATATGAAGCAGGGATGTAATAAAAAATCTTATAAATGAAGTTCAGAATGTGTTTTCTTCTAATGTGAAAATTGTACGTACGGATAATGCCTTGGAGTTTTGCATTCGTGCTCTTTCACAATTCTTCTTGTCTCGCGACATTATCCATCAAACGACTTGTGCATATACGTCTCAACAAAACGGTGCTGCAGAGAGAAAACATCGTCACCTTCTTGATATCACTCGGACTTTACTTATCTAGAGTTGTGCTCCTGTGTCTTTTTGGGGTGATGCTATCCTTATGGCATGTTATCTGGTGAATCGTATGCCCTCCTCTGTCTTAGGTAAGAAAGTTCCTCTTTCTGTTGTCTTTCTTGACAAGGAATTGTTCTCCCTAACTCCTCGTGTTTTTGGCTCATTGCTTTCGTGCATCAACTCACTCCGGAGCTTGACAAGCTCTCACCTAGAGCTGTCAAGTGTGTGTTTCTTGGGTACTCTCGTACTCAAAAGGGTTAACGATGCCATGATCTAGTGAACATGAAATATTGTGTTAGTGCTAATGTCACCTTCTTTGAGTCTGTGATGTATTTTTTGCCTATAGGTGACATGTTGACTTCCTCTACTACTGATAATAAGATTTATGTGCCACCTCCTCCTCTACGTTAGTTTGATCACATACCAACTCCTACTGCTCCACCACCATCACCACCACCACTACCTCCGCAACCACCAGTCCCACCTTTACCGAGATTTTATACTCGTCGTCCGGTTCCTGCTCATGGAGGCCGTCATTCATCCACCACGCCCCAGGTATGTCCAAGTGATATTAGTAACGATGGGACCAACAATGCTCAAGTGCAATGATCTTTGTAGGAGAATAACATACAGGTGGGCACTGCTGATGATTTGGATGTACCTATTGCCTTAAGGAAGTCGAAGCAGACGTGTGCATCCTATCCACTTGCTTCACATGTTTCATTCCATCGCCTCACTGGTGATTTTCAGAGGTTTGTTGTGGTCTTATCTACTGTGCAGATACCACGGAATTATCAGGATGCCTTGAAGGATAGCTGCTTGTGTTTAGCCATGGAGGAGGAAATGGCTGCTCTGCGGTCTCGTGGTACATGGAACTTGGTTGCTACTCCCCCAGGAGTTTCTGTTGTCAGTTGTAAATGGGTCTTACTGTCAAATATCATGCGGATGGCAACCTTGATCGTTACAAAGCAATGCTAGTGGCACGTGGATTCACTCAAACCTATGGCGTGTATTATATGGACACATTTTCTTCGGTTGCACGTCATTCCACTCTACGTGTCCTTTCAGTCGCCGTGGTATGTGATTGGCCTTTATTTCAACTTGATGTTAAGAAGGCCTTTTTATAGGGGATCTGCAGGAGGAAGTCTACATGCAGCAGCCTCCGGGGTTTGCTGCTGAGGGGGAGTGTCAGATGGTGTGTAGACTTCACAAGGCCATATATGGTCTTAAACAAAGTCCGCAGGTATGGTTTCAGAAGTTTTCAGATTTAATTAAAAGCAAGGGTTCAAAAGATCAAATGCTGATCACTCGTTGTTTGTCTAAAGACTCCCAGAGGTACTGTTGTTATCATGGTATATGTTGATGATATACTTGTTACTGGAGATGACATGTAGGGGATAAAGATGGCGAAAGCATTTTTAGGCCATCAGTTTGTGAAGGATCTTGGTACCCTACGATACTTTCTGGGATTGGAATTTGCTAGGAATGCGCAGGGTCTTGTGATGACCCAAAGAAAGTATATTACAGATATGCTTGTTAAGACGGACATGATCGGGTGTTGACCCTCGACTACTCCCATGGATCCGAGTATGAAGTTATATGAAGATGATACAGAGGAGGTTGACAGGAGAAGATATAGAAAAATGGTGGGAAAGCTTCCCTATATTACTATCACTAGACCTTACATTGCTTTTGGTGTAAGTCGGGTGAGTCAATTCATGGAATAACCTAGATAGGTACATATGGATGTTGTATATATGATATTGAGATATCTAAAGTCGTCTCTAGGTGCAAGATGTTGGACATGCGAGCCCACGGCGGGCCATTATGCAATAAATGTTATTGTAAATATCATTCCCTGATCTGAAATGAAGAATAACTAATTTGCATAATAGGTCCCTTAGTACAATTAGGGTTATATACCATAGCCATCTTGATGATCATACAACTATTGATTCAAATATTGAATCATAGAGGCTGGTGCTTCGATGAACATCTAAAGAGTTAGATTGAGGACTCATCAAGCACCGTCAAATGATTATTAAGAGATGATCTCCAGCCTGAGTACGAGATGGCAATCCTTTCTCACATAGGTTGATATCTGACCGACCTCTTGATGCAGGTCCTCTGCATAGGAATAGAGATTCGGAGGTGTCAGATCAGTTAGGTCAAAGAGTTGACTTAACGAGATCGAGATAACCAAAGTCCTATGTCGTATGCTGTCATGATATAGGCAAGCATCCTCTGACCGGAGACAGATGTATTACTATTTGTCTGAGTATGTACATTTAGCAGACCAATAGGTTGATGACCTAATCAAGGTCTATACACCGGCGAGCTGGTGTGCATATAAGGACATATGAGTAATACAATCTCTTAAAGGGATCATACATGTTCACATATGAACCGGAAGACATGAACTCACTCATGAGGTATTGGGTCTGATCAAATTCCATGCATGGTCGTCATGCTTTGGAAGCATGACAAGAATTTGAAGGTATGATATATGCTTGGGAAAGCATATGATCGATACCAATTCTCAATGACTAAGATTGAGAAACTTGGTGATCAAACCCTGAAGATGACAGTGTAAAATTGATCTATATCTTCAGGAAGATCATAGGTCTTCCAGTATGCAGGATGTACATGTGTTGGGAAATCCTGAGGGTGATGTGATCATAAACGATTGTATAACCATGACGCTTCCATTCCGAGGGAGTGATGAAACAGGTTTGGATTTTAGTGACTCCTCTCAGTAGAGAAGTGACCTAATCTTAGTCCATGTAATGGACATTGATCTGAATGAGATTCAGATGCAATGAGAAGATTATGTCTACGGCCTTGATTCTATCAAGCATCTGTGGGAGGTCCATGGGATCTGGATTTGAGATGTGATCTCAATATCCAAGTCACTATACATGGAACAATATAATCACCCTGTCCTTATCTCCAAGTATCTGCGGAGAAAGCGCATTATTCTTGAAAGGGTTCAAGAATGATTCCATAATTGAATTATATCTAAGCATGGAAAGATTGATAATTAAATATGATTTAATTATCTTGATGCATTTATATATTTATCCAATATAATTAAATATGATTTAATTATTGTGGATAAGAATAATGTGGATAACAATATCCAATTATTCACAATATATTATAAATGTGATTTATAATGTATTAGAGAGAGAGCTTATTATGATTTATATTTGTTAATTAATTATTGGTGTGAATTGGATTCACATTGTATAATTAATTGAAAATGTAAATCACATTTTATTTTGGGTTGTGAATGTAATTCACAAATCTTCAATGGCAAGATTGCAATATTCTCAAAATAATTATGAATTATTTTTGTAGAATAATTTACAACAAGAGTTGTAAAATTCATAGAGATTACAAAGAGATTACAAGAGATCTTAAGATTGGTGGAGATCCCACCCTTCCATATTGGAAGGGTGGACGGCCACAATTTCCCTAAGGAAATTGGTGGCCGTCCTCTCCATATATGGAGGGTGGATTCTCCAACCAATTGACTCCATGTTTGCTTGATTTGATTTGGGATTGAATCATATTTGATTTATCAAATATATTTAATCTAAATTAAATTATTAGTTGTTGGTTTAACCAACAACAATCTTCACCATTGAAATAAACACAAATCAATCTCATCTATTGATTTGGTGTGTCCCATGGATTGTGATCCATGGACTCTCAAAATCCTATAATTAGAGAGGCACCCCTTGCTCTCTATGGTTATGCATTTGAGATACATCTCTCTCTCTCTCCTTCCACACGTCAACTCTCCTCTCTTCTCCATTGGTGGCTGTCCACCAAACCCTAGAGGAGAAACTTCGTCGTCGCTTCGCCACCGCATCTCCGCCTCGACGTTCATCGGTTCTCCATCTTCTTTGGAGTGCTTCGCTCACGAAGACGGTGTTTGATCTCATACGATGAAATCAAGAGTTCACCGTGCTTGGATCAACTTCTTGGATTGCGAGGATCACGTGACTCATCCCCGCGCTCGCAAGCGTCTTCTCCGAAGATCGGACTTGAGACAGGAGGTCTCTTTTTCGTAGAGACTCGATCAACCTCGCTACAAGAAGTATTCCTTTATACTTGATGTGGTTTTAGATGAAACGATCCGAGAATTGTTCTTGGATCATGTGGTTTCATCACATGAACATTTTTTAAATTCCTCTGCATAGAACAACTAGTCCGACTAGTCGTTCTTCGTCGTATTCGATACGATGCTCACGCTTCCGTGATGCGCTTGAGGATTATCGCATATCCTTCACAGGACCGTTGTTCATGAAAGAAACAAATCTCTCTATTTCTGCATGTGCTGATGTGGATTATGCAGGATGTCCTAGGGATCAGAAATCTACTTCAGGTTTTGCAATGTTTGTTGGCAGTTCCTTAGTTTCTTGGAAAAGCAAGAAACAGACAGTGGTAACTAGATCTAGTGTTGAATCTGAGTACAATGCCATGGCACATGCGAGTACGGAGATGATGTAGGTTCGAGCCATATTAGAAGATCTGTATATAGATGTACCTTTACCCATGCAGTTACAATGTGACAATCAAGCAACATTATTTATTGCTAATAATCCTGCATTTCATGAAAGAACAAAGCATATTGAGGTAGACTGCCACTATACCTGAGTTATGATTCAGAAGGGTTTGATTTCTACTTCCCATGTCAGTTCAGGAGAGCAAACTGCAGACATCTTTACCAAGCCATTGCTCAGAGGGCCGTTTCAGAAATGTTCTTCCAAGCTGAGCATGATTGACATCTATGCTCCATCTTGAGGGGGAGTGTAGAGATATTTCTAGAGTTTATGTACTTTTCTGTTATATTTATTTTCCTTGTTCCACCCTATGTAATTTACCCATAGGCTTTCTCTATATAAGAGAGCCTAGGGTTCCTTGGAATAACATCTTCTAATTTTCCTTTCTACCAACAATAAGAGAGCTCTAGTGTTATGATTAATGTAACTTTTCATTTTACGACTTTCCACATGGTATCAGAGTGACGGTCCTAGACCAGAGCTTGTGTCCTAGAGCCCTACCCCACTAAAACCCTAATGTGCATCCGTGCCGCCCATCTCCAGTGCGTCGCCACCGCCGCCGCCGTCGCCTAGTGCTCGGGTGGCCATGGGCTGCCACACAGTAGCATGTCGCCGGTAGCGGCTGCTATCAACTGCCGCCATCTTTGCCCGCTGCCGGCTGCTCCAGCCACCGTCGGCCGCTCGTGCCGCCGTCGGCCGCTCCTGCCTGTGGTGTTATTGTCTCTGGTTAGGTCCATCCTTGGGTTTATAGGGTGTGACGTGATCATCTAAAATACCATAGTTATCCAAAGGCCCCGCCAACAAATGGAAGAGGTTGTGGTATGAGTCTACACCGATTACCATACTTCCATATGTCAGTGTAGATGTTGGTCTTACTTGTTGCAGACCCAGCCGTGGAGATAGTTGTCCATCATGTCTGACAACAAATATGATGTTTCATCCTTGGGTGCCTTCAAAGGTCCAATACCCATTATCAAGATGGATGGAACAAACTATAAACTGTGGGCCATGCAGTTCATGAGTTTAATGTAGTGCAATGGCAAGAAGCACATCCTCACGATGGAGGAGCCAAGTGACAAAACTGGGGTAAATGCCTCATGGGAGGCAGACGATGCATATGCACGTGTGTGGCTATCTCGGACTGTGTCAATAGAGATAGCTAATGATATATTGAGTCAACCTACTGCAAAGGCTATGTGGGACATTCTTGCTGCCATATATTCTCGGGCGAAGAATGAGTCGAAGATACTGCATCTCCAACATGATATATTCACATCGAAGCAGAATGGTCGCCTCCTCCATACCCTTTATATTTCTTTAAGGGGTATTGTTGGGAAAAATAGAGAACTTGTTTATTCCAGAAACCCTAGGCTTTCTTATATAGAGGAGAGACCTATGGGTAAATTACATGAAAGAGACATAAAGAAATAAAATATAGACGACAGGATATATAGAAGCATATAAATATCTTTACACTCCCCGTCAAGATGGAGCATAGATGTCAATCATGCTCATCTTTGACACACACTTATGAAATGGTCCCCGAAGTAAGGCCTTGGTAAATACATATGTTGTTTGCTCTCCTGAACTGACGTGAGAGGTAGAGATCAACTCCTTTTGGATCATATCTCTGGTATAATGACAATTTACCTCAATATGCTTAGTTCGCTCATGGAATGCAGGATTGTTTGCAATGAACAAAGCAGCCTGATTATCACATTATAACTGCATGGGTAGAGGAACATCTACATGTAAATTTGCTAGTACTGCTCGAATCCACATCATTTCTGTACTTGCTTGAGCCGTAGCTCTATACTCAGATTTGACACTTGATCTAGCCACAACAGTTTGTTTCTTGCTTTTCCAAGAACAAGAGAACTACCAACAAATACCGCAAAGCCTGTTGTGGACTTCCTATGCATAGTCAGCATCAGCACATGCATATACCTTGAGATTTGTTCCTTTATTGAAGATTAATCTTGCACCTAGAGAAGATTTTAGATATCTCAATATCAAGTATATAGCATCCATATGTACTTGCCGAGGTTGTTCCATGAACTGACTCACTCGACTCACTGCAAATGCAATATCCGGTCTGGTAATGGTAACATACAAGAGCTTTCCTACAATCTCTCTGTATCTCCTCTTATCCACTTCATCTGTATCATCATCGTATAATTTCATGCTGGGATCCATAGGAGTAGTTGAGGCTCGACACCCAATCATCCCTAACTCAATAAGCTTCTCTGTAACATATTTTCTTTGGGTTATTACAAGACCCTGCCCATTTCTAGCAAATTCCAACCCTAAGAAGTACCTTAGGGTGCCCAGATCCTTAGTCACGAACTGACGGCCTAGATATTCTTTTGTCATCGTTATCCCATGCATATCATCTCTTGTAACCAGAATATCATCAACATAGATCATTATGATAATTGTACCTCTAGGTGTCTTCTGCACAAAGAGTGAATGATCTGCATTAGACCTCTTGAGCCCTTGGTTCTCAATTAAATCTGAGAGCTTCTGAAACCACGCTCTTGGACTTTTCTTAAGACCATATATAGCCTTATGGAGTCTACAGACCTGCGCACACTCCCCCTCAGCAACAAAACCAGGAGGCTGCTGCATGTAGACTTCCTCTTGTAAATCTCCATATAGAAATGCATTTTTAACATACATCTGAAATAAAGTCCAATCACGTACCACTGCCATAAAGAGTAGGATATGTAGTGTAGAATGACGAGCTACCAGAGAGTAAGTGTCCAAGTAATCCACACCATAAGTCTGAGTGAAGCCACGGGCCACTAACCTCGCCTTGTAGCGATCAAGACTGCCATCTGCATGATGCTTGACCGTAAACACCCATTTGCAATTGACCACGGATGCCATAGGAGGAGTAGATACCAAGCTCCAAGTACCACGTGATTGCAATGCAACCATCTCTTCCTCTATGGCTAAGCGCCGGTGGCTGTCCTTCAATGCTTCTTGATAATTCTGTGGAATCTCCACGGCCGACAAGGCAACAACAAATCTCTGAAAGTCCCCTGTTAGACGATGAAAGGAAACCTGAGAAGCAAAGGGGTAAGTGGCACAAGAACGCTCCTGCTTGCGAAGTGCAATAGGAAGATCCAAGTCAGTAGGAACCTCCTCCAGATGTTGGTTGCTATACTGCATAAATACATTTCCAGACCCATCATTAGAAGTTATGTTATCAAAACAAACCTGGGGCGCTTCAGATGACGAACCATGACCATGAGCATAAATAGGTCAACGAGTATAGAATTTGGGCAAAGGTGTAACAATACATGACTCTGTAGAAGACAATAGTGGTATAGGTAAGGCATCAGACACATGTATAGACGGAGATGGAACTGTGGGAGGAGGAGGCACGTAAACCTCATCATCGGAATTGGACGAGTCCAGTCTGTCGCCTGTAGGAGAGAAAAACATCTCAGACTCAAAAATGTAACATTATCACTGATATAGTATTTCCTGCGCAACAGATCATAACATCGATATCCCTTCTGTGTTTTGGAGTACCCAACAAAGACACATTTGATAGCCCTAAGAGTGAGCTTATTAAGACCTGGAGCTGTTTGGTGAATGAAGGCAACCAAACCAAACACACGAGGAGTGAGCGAGAATAACTCCTTATCAGGAAAAACAATGGAAAAAGGAGACTTCTCTCCCAAGACGGACGAGGGCATGCGATTAACCAGATAGCATGCTGTCAGAACAACATCACCCCAAAACGAATGTGGGGCATGATTCTGAATAAGAAGTGTGCGAGTAATATCAAGTAAATGACGATGCTTTCTCTCTGCCACCCCATTCTGCTGAGATGTATAAGGACATGTTGTTTGATGAATAATGCCACGAGATGATAAGAAATGGGATAGATGACGAGTGCAAAATTCCAAGGCGTTATCAGTTCTCACAAATTTAGCAGATGAAGAGAAAACATTCTGGACTTCATTGATAAATTTTTTGATCACATCCCCTGCTTCAGATTTATTTTTCAATAAGAAGACCCATAACAAACGAGAGAAGTCATCAACTGCAACAAGATAAAACCTGTGCCCCTGATGATCAGGAACACGACTAGGACCCCATATGTCAACATGAAACAACTCAAACAGGGAGCAACTGCTCCGACTCTGACGACTAGGGAAAGACGAACGATGATGCTTTCCCAATTGACACGTCTCACATTGGAATGTAGATCCTGGAGAAATCTGCGGCAAAATGTGTCTCATCTTCTAGAGAGGGAGATGACCAAAATGGAGATGCCAAGTGAAAGGAGAGACTGGTCCTGGCGAGATAGAGGACGCACCGACATATGGAGTTTGGACCAGTCGATAGAGACCACCCTGCTCACAGTCATAACCAATCACCTTGCCCGTGAGAATGTCCTGAAAACAAGAGATGATGGGTCAAATATAGCTTGACAATGCAGATCCTTCGTAATATGACTGATAGATAACAAATTCATAGAAAAATCAGGGACATGTAACACGTTCTGCAGACTCAATGAGGGAGTTAGGGAAATCTCCCCTTGACCTATGATCGGGGAATGTGTCCCATCGGCTATTACTACAGTTCTTCCTGGAGGAACCTGTCTGTAGACTGTAAGCTGTCCTTTATCTCCACATAAATGGTGTGTTGCCCCAGAGTCCATAATCCACTCTGGAATCTGAGATCCATAACATGATGTAAAGGCAAAAATACTATATGAGGTGCTTGCCGTAGGAGAAGTACCGGCGGAGGCCGAACCTGCAACATTAGACTGGCCTCCAGTAGATGATGAAGAAGAAGGCATGATGTCACGCAGTCTGGCCACTAGATCATCAAATCTCGCATCTGAAGTAGATGTGGCAGGTGACTCGACCTGCTCTGCAACACGGGCTGATGCTGGGAAACCATGCTTAGAGTATCATGTCTCCTCAGTATGTCCTAGGCGATGACAAAACGTGTAGGACTGACGGATGCGTCCTCCTATACCACGAAGTCTACGTCCACGATAGAGAACCTCCTCTACCCCAGGAGGTTGCCATAGCTGAAGGTGTCTGACTCTTGACGGTAGATGGAACAGTGATTCTACTAAGTTTGCGGAAAGCTTCCTCCGGGGGAGGAATAGTAGCATATACAAGGATCTGGGAGCGAGCAACATCTCAGAATCCAGGGCTGTTAGGAATACACCGACCATAGTTGCATTTCTATATGTCTTATGCTGTTCCGGAGTGGGTGTGAGTGGCATGAAGCTATGGAGCTTCTCAAACATCCCACGCAAGGATGTATACAAGGAATGAAGAGGACATCCGTTCTGTTTGATGGTGAAGATATCATATTGAAGCTGAAGTATCTTAGTTTCATTCCTCGCCTGAGAGTATGTAGCTGTGAGGATATCCCACATAGCCTTAGCAGTAGATTGATGCAACACATCATTGGCGATCTCTGTCGTCAACGTCCTTGAAAGCCAAGCTTTGGCATATGCATCGTCTGCCTCCCAAGAGGCATTTACCCCAGTCTTCTCTACCGGTTCATCATCGGTAAGAATATGCTTCTTACCACTCGACTTCATAAGACTCATGAACTGCATTGCCCAGAGCCATAGTTCGTCTCGTCCATCTTGATTATAGGCGCTGGACCTCTGAATGCGCCAGTAGAGGGAACATCGACCTTACTTTCTGACATGATGTTGATGGAGGAAGAGTAGGAATAACAGATGTCTGAGAATAATCGTCCACGGACATGTGGGGATTTGGTTGCGTGTGTAGACTCAAGGCGCAACCAAATCCATCAACAAGCGGAAGAGCTCTGGAGCACTCCTAGATCACGGGTCGGCGCACACATGAAGGCGCGCTACTGCACAGAGGTGCGTTGCATGGGTCAGCACGCAAGAGCGCACAAGAGCACACAACAGACGATTCTGCCGCACGCAGGTGCGCTGGACAGAACCTAGCAACACCCTAGATTGGGCTGGGGGGCGCCGCGCTAGAGGGCACGAGTGCTGGAGAGCATAAGTGAGGCGGTAGTGCCCTAGGTTGGGCTGGGGGGCTCCGCGCTGGAGAGCGCGAGTGGGCTGGTGAGCGCGAGTAGGGTTGGAGGTGCGGTGAGGCGACGCGTGGGGCTGGAAGGTGGGGGTGGGACCGATCTAGGGCTCGAGAGCTCCGGTCTAGGACCGTCACTCTGATACCATGTTGGGAAAAATAGAGGACTAGTTTATTCCAGAAACCCTAGGCTCTCTTATATAGAGGAGAGACCTATGGGTAAATTACATGAAATAGACATAAAGAAATAAAAAATAGACGACAGGATATATAGAAGCATATAAATATCTCTACAGGTATGTTTGAGAAGCTCCACGGTTACATTCCCTTGACTGCTACGCCGGAGCAACTCAAGGTAGACAGAGACTTTGTGATGACTGAGGTATTTCTAGCAGCTCTTGATCATGAGTACGATACTGTACGAGCCTAGGACCTGTCTGTAGGCTGTAAGTTGATCTTTGTCTCCACACAGGTGATGTGTGGCACCGGAGTCCACAATCCATTCTATAACATCAGATCCACTACTTCTAGTAAGTGCATAAGTACTACCTGAGGCACTGGAGGAGGCTGAAGCAGCCACATCTGAATGACTCCCGGAGACTGATGAAGATGTCACAGGACTGGCAGGAGGTATAATGGCCCTCAATCGTGCTACAAGGTCATCAAATCGTTGATCTAAAGAGGAAGTAGCCGGGGGCTCAATCTGCTCAACCACTCAAGCAGAGGCAGGGAATCCATGCTTGGAGTAGCATGTATCCTCTGTATGTCCAAGACCATGGCAAAAAGTACATGGCTGACGAACACGACCTCCTCTGTCACGAGGTCCACGACCACGAAACTGAGAAGAGCCTCCGCAACCTCGGGAAGCCGCCATCACTGAAGAAGTCTGACTGGCATTAGTAGATGTAACAATGATCCGACTGAGCCTGCGGAAGGCTTCCTCCATGAGAGGAATAGTCGCATCTGCCAAAATCTGGGAACGAGCTACCTCATACTTAGGATCAAGGGTTGCCAGGAATACACCAACCATGGTGGCATTCCTATACATCTTCTGCTGCTCAAGAGTAGTTGTGAGAGACATGAAGCTATAGAGCTTCTCGAACATCCCACACAAGGACGTATATAGCGAATGAAGGGGTAGTCTATTTTGCTTGATAATAAAGATATCATGCTGGAGTTGTAGAATCTTTATCTCATTCTTTGCCTGTGAATAAGTGGCAGCAAGAATATCCCACATCGCCTTGACCGTGGGTTGATGAAGTATATCATTGGAGATCTCTATGGCCAATGTCCCTGAGAGCCAAACCTTGACATATGCATCATCCTCCTCCCATGAGGCGTTAACCCAGTCTTCTCAGCCGACTCTTCCTCGGTAAGAATGTGTTTCTTACCCGTAGACTTCATCATGCTCATGAACTGCATAGCCCATAGTTCATAGTTTGACCCATCCATCTTTACTATGGGCGCAGGACCTCTGAAGGCGCCTGTGGAGGGGATATCTACCTTGCTTTCTGACATGATGACTAGAGAAGACTAGGGTTGAAGACTAGACAAGTGTTTGTCTACATGGACATAGAAAGATTGGATTGCATGTGTAGACTCATGCAACCAATCTCATCCAGATAAAATACTAGTCGGCGGTGATCCTAGAGGAGGGCAGTGGCACTCCTCTTGGAGAAAGGAGGTGCATGGCCGATGGTGGGGCTGCAAGTCCGATCGACAAGACCCAAGTGGCGGGACCAGGGCTGCAGGGCCCAGTTACGGGACTCGGGCTGTAGGGCCTAGCAGTAGGACCCGGGCGGCGGAACCCGGGCTGCAGGGCTTGGCGGCGAGACCCAGGCGATGAGCAAGTGCGGGGTAGCAGAGCATGCGTGGGAGGAAGGGAGGTGGCCCGGGTGGGAGAAAAGGGAACGACGATGAGCTGTAGGGCAGGAGGGGGCCTGCGGGAGAGAGAGGGGAGCGGAAGGGGGGGGCTTAGGGTTAGGGTTTCAGAGCTCCGGTCTAGGACCGCCGCTCTAATACAATGTTGGGAAAATAGAAATAGTTTTTTATTCCGTGGGCCCTATCTCTCTTATATAGGGAGAGACCTATGGGTAAATTACATAAAGTGGACAAAAGAACAGAAAAATATATAACCGATACATAAATATGAAATATATCTCTACACGTAGACATGTGATGAAGATGCTCTGATGGATTCTTGACCACTGAAAGAATGTGTTCGAATTCACAATAATATTTTCTGATAAAAGGTTTGTATGGCACTGACAAAACATAAATTGAGAACCTTGGTTAATGTGGTTTAGACATCGCAATTCGCAAAGAAGGCTGCGATTCGAAGGTGCAAGAGGTTTCTCTGTTTGGAAAAGGAGAGGGGTGTATCCCTCTGAGAAGGAAAAATCCTTGTAAGAGTTGTTGGAATACGAAATGCAGATGTGAATCAAAGCAAGAAGAAGATAAAAAATACTTTGATTTTACGTGGAACCCTAGAGCAAGATAAAATCACAGGAGAACCGCCCCAAAGGGTTGATATTCTATTCAACTTTCTCAAAGGTGACAATGGGTGTGGAGCTCTTTATATACCCCCACCAATATGACCAAAAGTAACCACTCCAGGATGTGGGACTAAACACAACCCACACAAGACCATTCTTCAACACTTCCCCTCAAGCTAAGCATGCAATGCTGAGCTTGGATAGATAAACAGAAAGAATGTGCTCACACACATATAAAATACATGACAATACAGATAATATCAACTCAACGCAAACTATTGGTTGCCGTCGAGGACGTTGCTTCTCATGTCATCCTGGTGATGAGGAACCAAAATTGGAGTGTGAACAATGATCCGCAAAATATTTGATCAACAATTGAGTCTCTATCATGGAGTACTCCGACTCACAACGTGTCTTCATCGAAGACTGCTCTATCACTCCAAAGGGCCAAGAAGAACATCGTGAGAATATCCATATATAGTGGAGTTCACGGCCATGAAAACATGCCGTGGGAATATCCATGCATAGTGGAGTTCACGATCGCTAGAGGATAGAGCAACCAATCAGTCTCCCACTAGAGAACTCCACGAAAGTAGGCCACTCAAACAAAGCGCCTCAACCATTGGTAGGGCTCGATTAACACTACCCAATAATTCAAACAATGGTAGGGAAAGACGCCACAACCCAACATGGTAGAGTATGAAATGCTCTACCATCACTCCCCCCTTTCTCCCAAACTTGTCGGAAATGATCAAGTTGGGAGAACAATAAATTATCAACAAGAAATTCCTTTTTTTGCAGTCCCAACACAATCTTTTGGACTGTATTTTTTCCCAAACATTTCTCTTTCTTTTTGATCATATTTTTTCATCTGTCTTTTTTTACAACAAAGACTTCACTAACTCTCTCTCTTTTATAATAGAAATTCACTGGGCTTGTTTATTGAATTTGGACCCAAACAAAAACTTCTGCTCCCCTCTTTTTTAAAGCAGTCGTAGTCCAGTTGGGCCATTACCACCTTCCCTTCTCTCTTTTTTTTAATGGAGAGGAAACATCTTCTTATTCTCAATTTTTTTCCACTTCATTTTTTCCAGTCCATCTCCCTCTTTATTTTTTTCTTTTTTTTTGACGGCCTATTTTTTCGGAAGACAGCCCAACTGACCCATATTACCCCTTTTTGTTACATAGCCCAGTGGGCTTCAAAGTCGACGCACCTTCCCCTTTTTAATACAACCCAAGTCTCTCTCACTCCTCTCAGTTCCCACATTCTTTTTCACAAAAAATACGGCTAGGGTTATGGAAACCCATGCCGCCACCACGGTTTCAAGGAGAAGGAACAGGAGTGCGATGGCTATCAAGTGGTGCCATCGCGCAGGGAGTTGGATTCTCCGACCATCTGAGGGTTTGCCGCACGCAAGGAGGTGCAATCTGGAGGGTCCTTCGCAAGGCGTTGTGTGGCTCTGCTCGTAGAGGGCCCACGAGCACTTTGTTGGGACGTTGTCGCATGTGGTCTCAAGGCGGCATGCAGGAGCAACTTGAATGGCTTGCACCCACAGGTGGAATGCCGATCTGGAGGGAGATCACGTCTATATGGTTTTTTCTGAGAACATCGACTATGGTGGAGATGCTCGTGGGTGGATTTCTGCGAAAAATCACTTGTCAACATGCTGGAGAGCCAAGGGTAGAGTATTTCGATGAGAAATAGGTGCTCTTGATTTTCAGAGATGTTTGCAATGCGGTTTTTGCGATGTATTGCCAATCACCGCCTATTGCACATAGAGATTCGAAGGCCGAAAATGTCCTCCTTGGCTCTGATGGGGCATGAGAATTTTGTGATTTTGGGAGTACATTCACTAATCACAAATGCTTTGATAGGCATTTGGTCTCTTGGGCGCCTCTTGTACAGAATCTGCTATTTCAAGT
This sequence comes from Ottelia alismoides, assembly GCA_037367405.1. NCBI lineage: Eukaryota > Viridiplantae > Streptophyta > Magnoliopsida > Alismatales > Hydrocharitaceae > Ottelia > Ottelia alismoides. The sequence goes on along the minus strand of JAZKJV010003803.1, from coordinate 193,464 downwards.
ATGCATTCGATGGTGAAGCCAAGTTGCAGATTTTGAATGGAAACCAAATCTCTCTTGGATTTATAATCCGGGATCCAACGAGAACCTGGAGTTTTTCTCAAACTCGGTGATATGAACACAAATTATAAAAATAAACCGATCGCGTCATCTTTCTCTTGTAAACAAATATCCGGAACAATAACAATTATTGAGCTTGAAAACAGAAATAAATTTTCCAAAATTGACTCGCTATGATACCATGTTGAAATATGAAATGCAGAAGCGAATCAAAGTAAGAGAAAGATAAAAGTCTTTGATTTTAGGGATATTTACACCCATAACCCTTAGTAATTTCGTAATTACATTCATAACCCTGTATAATCACGAATTACGGCCAAGACCTTGAATAAGTGCGTTGTCTTACACCCATAACCCTCCATTACTTTAGTTCGTTAACTCAACTAGATGACTGAAGTTAATCTAACCAATCTACGATCAGACGGTTGTGGTCAACCAAAAGTAAAAAAACCCTTCCCTCTTCCTCCTCCCGCTGCTCCCCCTCCAATGCCACCACGTCCTCCATCCCTCCTCCTTCACTCCTACCGCCGCGCCGCCACCTCCCTCTCTCCCTCTCCCCTCTTTCCGAGCTTGCAGGCGGGCCGCTACCACCACCGTCTTCTCTCCCTCTCCCTCTCTCTGAGCTTGTAGGCGGACTCCACCACCACCACCACCCTCTCTCCCTCTCCCTCTCTCCGAGCTTGCAGGTGGGCCGCCGCCACCACCGCCCTCTCTCCCTTTCCCTCTCTCCGAGCTTGCAGGTGGGCTGTCGCCACCACCGCCCTCTCTCCCTCTCCCTCTCTCCGAGATTGTAGACTGGCCGCCGCCACCACCGCCCTCTCTCCCTCTCCCTCTCTGAGCTTGCAGGCGGGGAGGGGGGTTGGGCTTCGACGATGCTAGGTGGGTGTATTGGGGGGTGCAAGCGGAGGCGGTGGGGGGCTTCGACTGGGGCTGGGAGGCTGGACGGTGGGGGGTCGGGGCGGGGGTAGGGCTTCCACGGGGGGGGGGGGAGATGCGGGGGTCAGGGCGGGGCTTGTAGGAGGAGGCTGGGGGTTCGACGGGGCTGCCTGGGCTAGAGGAAAGTGGTCGCCGGAGGGGGGGGGTGCTTTGACGTGGGTTGGTGGTCGACGGGGCTTCGACGGGTCTGGCTGCCTGGGTTGGAGGAGGTGGTTCGGGGGGGGGGGGGATCGAGCTTCGTTGGTGGAGGAGGGAGAGTTGCCTGGCTGGAGGAGGATGGGAAGTGACCATTCATAAATAATAGGAATTTAAAGGGTATAAAATGTAAAATATTTGACGGATACCATCATATTTAATGGGAAAAGTTAACACGAGGTTATGAGTGTAAATCTTAACATTACTCAAGGTCCTGAACGCAATTCGTGATTACGCAGGGTTATGAATGTGATTACGGAATTACTCAAGGTTATCGGTGTAAATATCTCTTGATTTTACGTAGAACCCTACTCCCTAAGGAGCATGATGAGACCACGGGAGAACCACCCCAAAAGGTTGATATTCTATTCAACTTTCTCAAAGGTGACAATGGGTGTGGAGCTCTTTATATAGCCCACTCCAAGATATGGGACTAAACACAACCCACATAAGATCATTCTTCAACAAGAGGGATTAGGGAAGGCCGAAGAATTATTGGAAGGATACTATTAAGAAGTATATGGCTTTGTTGGATTTAACCCAAGCTATGACCGGAATTTGTTTTGTTTGAAAATAAAGAATCCAAGCCATCCCACTAAAATTGTGAAAAAAGGCTTACTTGTTTTGGATATTCCTCTTGCAAAACTTCTCAAAAGGCCATCGAAAAAATTAAATCCATCCAGCGACTAAGGATGATTAGTATTTCTTAATTATTTGAATCTGTTTGCATTGACGTCCTCATTATTCCAAGGGACTCATTTTTTATCTGTGCACCCCGGAATTCTAATTTGAGTGCATCCATGTAATTTTTTTACCTGCTAACCGCAACTATAGTCAATGATAGAGAAGCATCTTAGTCGGACCTAAGATATCATCTGTTAGAAAATGAACACGCGGAAGCGAATATCAGAGAAAATATAAAACAAAAAAAAACATCGGGATTTTTACATGGAACCCTACTCCGTGAGGAGCGGGATGAAACCACGGGAGAAGCCCTCAAAGGGGCGTGTTATGCATTGCTTTTTCTCAATGGATACAGGAGGTCTGGGGCTTCTTATGTAGCCTCTCCAGAACCTTCAAGTCCCACCGTTGGACGATGTGGGACTAAACACTAGATGGGGTAAATGGATCTCCTCCAGGATCCATTTACCCTGCTACAACACAATGGGCGCATACAACGAATGCTCCAACACTCCCCCTCAAGCTGGAGCATGCAATGCTCAGCTTGGACAAACATAAAGAGACTCAACTCAACGCTACAAGACACTACGAACAATATCAACCCAACGCACACATTGCTGCAGTCGAGGACGTTGCTTCTCATGCCGTGCAGGTGAGGAGGACGAGCGGGCTAGAGTGTGAGTCAACTGAAGACTCAGATTCTGACCATCAAGTCTGAAACTGCGCCTGAAGTCTCCTCGTCGGAGAACTGGGTCTCTCCCATCTGGCTCAGAGAATGGTGCACTGCTCTGGTGTACCTATGATACCACATGAAAACCCTTGCCCTCAATGGCATAGGGAATGGTCCTCTGCTCCGGAGTCCCTATGGCTCACATGAAAACTCTGGCCGAACAACAACAAGAATGATGGGGACCTCGAACTGATGATGGCAACATATGCTCATCTGAAAATAACCGCAAACTCGTGCGTGTCTGAAACTGGACTTGGAACCTTCTGACGTCGAGTCTGAACAACTATAGAGTCTGATCAACTGGCTAGTCTGGAGACTGGTATCTGAATCTGGAAGATACCTGTGACTCTACATATATACTCCCCCTTTCTCCTATACTTGTCGGAAAACATGGACATCGGCAATGTTGGGAGAAGACAACAATAATGGGGAAGACAACATGAATATTCTCAAAAATTCTTTGCGGCTTTTCATCAATTTTTTAAGCTGTCCAAACGATTTTTTTTTAAAAAAGCTGTCACCATCATTTTTTTTCATCATTTTTTTTAAAACCATTTTTTAAATAAGCCGTCACATTTTTTTTACGGCTTTTGATGATCACATTTTTTTTCCGACTATTTCATTTTTTTAGCCGTAACATTTTTTTCTCCTTTCCTTTTTTTTGGAAATCATCATTCATCATTTTTTTTAACCATGGCCTTTCTTCCCTCTTTTTTTTTTGTAAGGCCTTTTTTTTAATACATCATGATATTTTTTTCTTCAATGCACTCGGCCTACTTGGGCTCTAAAACTGCAACAATTTTTTTTCATAAAACGCTGGAGCCCCCCGTTAGGGTTCCCACGAAGGTATCTCCCTTGGAGAAACGCCGCCGCCGCTTGGATGAGGGATGCCGCCTGGGGACTTTCGCCGCTCAAGGGAGATCGGGTGATCCCAATCGTGTTGCAGATGGATGCGGCTGAAGGGGCAACCGCCTCTGAAGAAGAAGGCCTCCGCCTGGAGGCATCACGCGGAGGAGAGGAGGCGCCTGGACTGCGATGGGCGCCGCTGGAGCTGCGCAGGGGGATCGGCAGGGGGTTGCGGAATCGCCGCCTGAGGAGTATTGGGGCGCGTTGGAGTATCGGGCGCGGATGCGCCTGGATGCGCGTTGAGGTCACGCCTGGGGCTTGCCGCCTTGGGCATGCACGCATGGGTTTCGGTGTCTGGGCAATGGGCTCCTTGGTTTCATGCGTCTGGGCGGTTGCGAGAGGGCGCCGCCAGTGGGCCTGCGGGGGCAGCGATAGGAATCGGTGGTGGCGAGGGCTCGCCAGATGCATTGTGAGTGCCGCTTTGATCAGGGTGGTCGCGCGGAGTGCGCCGCTTGCAGCGCGGTTCCGCCTGGAAAATAGGCGTGCCGCCTGCATGTCACGCTGGAGAGGCTGCTTGAAGATGGCGCCGCCTAGGCCTGATGATGATCTTCCGCCAGAAACGGAGTGGTGCGGTAGGAGATCACTGCCTTCGGAAGATCTTGAGAATCGAGATGCAACGAGCAGAACTAGGGGTTTGAAAAAAAAACCCTTCAACTTGAATAACATGATCTTCGAAAAAAATAGTCTTCAAGAACTAAACAATATGATCAACTCTCGAACATAAGTAAGAATATGAAAAACTCGAGAATCGAACCCGCTATGATACCATGTTAGAAAATGAACACGCGGAAGCGAATATCAGAGAAAATATAAAACAAGAATAAACATCAGGATTTTTACGTGGAACCCTACTCCGTGAGGAGCGGGATGAAACCACGGGAGAAGCCCTCAAAGGGGCGTGCTATGCATTGCTTTTTCTCAATGGATACAGGAGGTATGGGGCTCCTTATATAGCCTCTCCAGAACCTCCAAGTCCCACCGTTGGACAATGTGGGACTAAACACTAGATGGGGTAAATGGATCTCCTCCAGGATCCATTTACCCTGCTACAACACAATGGGTGCATACAACGAATGCTCCAACATCATCTTGTGCCAGAATGGCCAAATTCCTTCTTTACTGCAACAACTCATCCTCTATGAATGATCAATTGGCTTCTTGAATTGTTAAGATATTATCTTTTGTTATTTAATAATTTGAAAAGAACAAAATTATGAAAAGATGTCACAACTGAAATTCTAGATACAAATGTTATTTTTTTGCTTAAATACCATTCCTAGCTTCACATGTGGTTGAAAACTATTTACAGGTGTATGCTCGTAAACCATATTTCAATCTTTTAACATGGCATCCCCCTTTCAGATTCAGGCAGCTTTCCGGACCGATGAAATTCGGAGGACACCTCCCACTCCACAGGATGAAATGCGAGCTGGAATGAGTTACTTTCATGAAACCATATGGAAAGGCGTTCCTAAATTCTTACGTCGGGTTGACACAACATTGAAGAATATTGGAATTAATGAGCGTGTGCCCTACAATGCACCTCTTATTCAGTTCTCATCTTGGATGGGAGGTGATAGAGATGGTGCGGCCTTGTTCCCTATTCTCTATTTAGTTTTCGCATGATAAATGTAAATAATCATTGAATTCTGACAATCTGCACTCAATATGGGAGGGTGTTGTAGGTGTCTACTCATGTAGTCGTGCTGTCCAATAAAATGACAATTCTTGATATTTCCCCATTATATAGGCAAATAATTTGCGAGGCATTTCTGTTATATAATGTTATAAAATAAAGTGGGCTTTTATTTTACAGTGATAAGTTACTGTAATGGAATTAGCATCAATTTTTGGTGCCTCGTATGCGCAATCTACTCGTCAATTGTATGCATTTTAATTGTTAGGTTCTCAGTTTTCTTTGTGCTTTACAGGAAACCCGAGAGTCACTCCCGAGGTTACACGTGATGTATGCTTGTTAGCTAGAATGATGGCAGCCAATTTATATTATTCTCAAATTGAAGATTTAATGTTTGAAGTATGTCGTGCAACCATACAAATACATATATAGCCATTTAATGTTCCAGAATTTTTCATAAATAACTCTAACATGTTATGGCTGGTTCTCTGCTTATTGTAGTTGTCTATGTGGCGCTGCTCTGATGAACTCCGATTAAGGGCAGATGAGTTGCATCGTTCCACAAAAAAAGATGCAAAGCATTACATAGGTATTTTGTCTCTTTTGTACTTATGATGAGATGGAATGCCTTCCTGTTCAGAACTAACTTTTTTTAGTGGATGCCTGTAGAAAATCATTTAAAATATCAAGATGTAGTGGAATTGTCTAGTTCTAGAGATCTCTATAATCCCCCGAATATAGCGGGCCAATTACTTATTGTTCCAGATATTATGGATAGAATTGATGTTACTGTTAATACTGCAATGATGTATATTATTCTGAAAATCGCAACTAAATCTATATTCATATGAAAAATCACAACTATCTGTTTACACTACAACACCACTCAAGTTGTAAGGTGGATTTAAAATTGTAGAAAATGATGAATGCAGAAGAGTATTAGATATAAATTAGATATAACTGAATATAAATATGAAAAGAACACCTGGATTTTACGTGGAACACTACTCCGTGAGGAGCAGGATGATACCATGGGAGAAGACGTCTCAAGGGCCGGATCTTCTGTATTGCTTTCTTTCAACTGTTACAAGCTTATATAGCTCCACCAGAATGATTGAGTCCTACTCACAGTAGATGTGAGACTAAACCAGTGAATGTGGTAATTGGACCCTGAAGGGATCTAATTATCCATCTATGATGATGCATGCTCTATCACTCTCCCTCAAGATGGAGTATGCAATGCTTAGCTTGGACAAATCAAGAAATCTCACTCATACAATACAAGATACTGCCGACAATATCACTTAAAACATACTCTACTAGCTTCCTGCTGAGGACGTTGTTTCTCATGTTGTGCTAGTGAGGAGGAACCGAAGGGCTGGAGTGTGAACTGAAATGGGTCTCCTCGTCGGAGAACGTGTGCTCAAACTGCGTCTGTCAGAATCACTGAAACTAGAATTAGTCTCCTCGTCAGAGAATGCATGCTCTGTACTGTGTAGTCACTGCAACCGGAACAAGTCTCCACATGGAAAATTCTGGCCCGCAACTGCTCCATCTCTTTGAAGGGTCAAACTGGAGAAAGCCTTAGAAACATCCTCGTCGGAGTCCACGGACGATGGAGAATGGAGTCTGAAAAAGAGTCTCTTCGTCGGAGAACTGGATCTTTCCCATACTTTTTTAAGAAAAAAAGAGTGGACTCCCAAGCTGGGACCCACCTTAATGTATATATATAAAGTATCAAAAAACTAATTATACATCATGTTACAATAGCCATTGTGCACTTAACGCCCTATAATGCTCAACAACATTTTCAGTGTAAAACCTCTGCCCTCTAAATATGAGCTCGTTCCTGGCGCACCAGATGGATCGGATCACCGCGAAAAGAAACTAGATGTCCTCGTATCCGGCACCGTAGACCGATCTAATATCCCTCCAAATATTAACGGAATCCTGACTCGCAATCCACACAAAGTTGGCCCTGGTCTACACCTCCTGAGATAAAGGACACCTGAAAAAGTGGTTTACATCCTCCACCGCCGCTCTGAATCTATTGCAAGCAACATCCTCCACACCCAGCAACTGGCCCCAGCGAGCTTTTGAAAGGATCCTCTCTAACCTGAATAACCATAGGAAGACCTTGACACGATTTGGAATATTACATCTCCAAATCGTACCCATGTCTACCCCAACCTCTTGCATCGTCGTCCCGTCCTCCACCAAAAATGGTACGCTTTCTTCATCGTGAATCTCCCGTCTTCCTATACAAAATGATCCCTGATCTAGAATGGGCTCTCGCTCTGTAATAGTTCTGCTTGCAGCGCAAGGAACTCCTCCACCCTCTGATCCAACAACATCGAGGTGAACACCAGAGACCACGTCCCCCGGTCTCAGACCTGCTGCACCCTCACCTCACTACCGCCTGTCAACCGCAACAATCGGGGGTACTGCTCCCCCAAAGCCCCATCTCTTATCCAGTCATCTAACCAGAAGCGGAACCCTGCTCCATTCCCGAGCACCGGTCTCAGCTTGGTTGAGATCTCAGGAACAACCGTGATAAACCCCTTCCAAGCAATGAGGGCATCCACCCCGAACATGCTTCCAGAGACAATGCCACCACATAGATCTTCCTCAGCAATCAGCAAACCAAATCCTCCGACTTCCCCCGCAGTCGGACCACCCACTGGATCAGAGAATTGGATCTCTACTCTAGAGTCCTTATGAATCCACATGAAAACCCTAAATCCAAACTTGCTCAAAGAACTGGATTTCTAGTATGGAGTCTGTTAGGAAAAATGAATGACCTGATAGTCATACGACCCTTGGGTTCTCTGATATAGGAGAAAAACCCATGGGTAAATAGCACGAGAAGTAAATGAAGACAAGAAATAGGGAAAAATAATACCATATATATAAAATAATCTCAACGATCCCCCTCAAGCTGGAGCATATATGTCTATCATGCTCAGCTTGGAATAACATCTTTGGAAAGGGGCTCTAGTAAGTGCTTTGGTGAATATATCAGCAGTCTGATCTCCAGTAGAAATATGAGAGGTAGATATGATACTCTTCTGAATCATGTCTATGGTGTAGTGACAATCCACTTCTATATGCTTTGTACGTTCATGGAATGCATGATTATTTGCAATAAATAGTGCCGCCTTATTATCACATAGAAGCTGCATAGGAAGAGGTACATCAATAGCAAGATCAGTCAGAACAGACCTGACCCACATCATGTCTATGCATTCCCGCGCCCATGGCCCTGTATCCGGACTCTGCACTAGATCTAGCAACCACTGTCTGCTTCTTACTTTTCCATGACACAAGTGATTTGCCAACAAATATAGCAAACTCAGAAGTGGACTTCCTGTCCCTAGGGCATCCTGCATAATCTGCGTCCGCACATGCTGTGACATCCAGAGACGTGCCTCAGCTGAATAAAAGATCAGTACCTGGTGAAGACTTCAGATATCTCAAAATCATATAAACAACATCCATATGTACCTTCCTGGGCTGCTCCATGAACTGGCTCACATTGCTAAAAGCAAAGCATACATCTGGTCTGGTGATGGTAGCATATATGAGCTTCCCCATTAGCTCCTTGCATATCTTCTTATCTATCTCCTCAGTATCTTCATCATATAATCTCATACTTGGATCCATAGGAGTAGTAGCAGGCCTGCACCCTGTCATACATGTCTTTAGTAGAAGATCAATAACAAACTTCCTTTGGGTCATCACAAGACCATGCCGTTCCAGGCGAATTCTAATCCAAGGAAGTATTTGAGATTGCCAAGGTTCTTGGTCACAAACTACTGACCTAGGAACTCATTGGTTGTCTGAATGCCTTGCTTATCATCATCAGTGACAATAATATCATCAACATAGACAAGAATAGCAACTGTACCTCTTTGTGTCCTCTGAAAAAAAAGTGAATGATCCGCACTGGATCGAGCAAATCCCTGATGCTCTATCAACTCTGAAAGCTTCTGGTACCAAGCTCTCAGATTCTGCTTTAGGCCGTAAATCACCTTGTGGAACCTACATACCTTCTGAGACTCCCCCTTAACAGCAAACCCTGGTGGCTGTTGCATGTAAACCTCCTCCTGTAAATCGCCATATAGAAACTCATTCTTCACATCAATATGCTAAAGAGGCCAATCACGTGAAACAACAATTGATAGTAGGATGTGCAATGTCGAGTGTCTGGCTACTGGAGAGAAGGTATCCTGATAATCCACCCCATAAGTCTAGGTAAATCCACGTGCTACAAGCCTTGCTTTGTAGCGATCTACACTACCATCAGCGCGGCGCTTCACCGTAAAGATCCATTTTCACCCTACAACTGATGCACCTGGAGGAGTAGAAACAACACTACAAGTTCCACGAGACTACAAAGCTGTCATCTCCTCCTCCATGGCAAGTCACCAACTACTGTCCTGTATGACCTCCTGATATGTGCGCAGAATAGTAACAGCTAAGAGCCCATAATAAACCTCTTATACTCGTCTGACAAATAGTCCAATGAAACATGCACAACTAGAGTATATGTGGCACAGTTGTGACGCGGTTTCCTCGATGCAATAGGTATATCAAGATCATCAACCTCTCTGTTCTCTGGTACCACCATCTCATGTGTATTATCATGTGGATCAAGCATAGAACCAGTGCCATCAGTAGAAACAATATGTTCATCACATACCTGGGGCGTGCTGGATAACGGGGAAGGCGCCGGAACAGAGGGGCGAGTAGAAGATCTGCGAATGTAAAACCAAGGTAGGAACTGTGTTAGGGTAGATGGAGGTGGAGGTGGTGGAGGTGGAGGTGACTGAGAGTCAACATGTGGAGATGATGGTAAAACCAATGCAGGTGCAGGAACAAAGATATCCTCACCGGAGTTAGCATTCGACAACCTGTCACATGTTGGAGAAAAATACATAAACTCAAAAAATATGACATCAACACTAACATATTATTTTCTCCCACAGGATCAAAACATCTCTACCCTTTTTGGGTACGAGAATAACCAACGAACACATTTGACAGCTCTAGAAGAGAGCTTGTCATGACCTGGAGTAAAATTGTGGACAAAAGCCACAGATCCAAAAACCCTGATAGTAAGGGAGAATAAGTCCTTCTCGGGAAACACAATCAAGAAAGGAACTTTTTCTCCAATGACAGTAGACGATATGCGATTTATTAAGTAACAGGCAGTGAGAATCGCATCACCCCAAAATGAATGAGGAGCTCGACTCTGAATCAAAAGAGTCCTCGTGACATCCAAAAGATGACGATGTTTGCGTTCAGCAACACCATTCTGCTGGGACATGTAAGCACACGAAGTCTGATGAACAACACCAATGGAACTGAGAAAGACAGACAATTGTAAAGTAGAAAACTCCAAGGCATTGTCAATGTGAATAAATTTCACATTAGCAGAAAAAATGTTCTTGATTTCAGTAAGAAAAATTTTAATAACGGCACCAACTTCAGACTTATTCTTTAACAGAAAGACCCTGGATAATATAGAGAAATCATCCATAACAACCATATAGAACCAGGTCACAGGATAATCGATGCCACTGGGTGCTCCTTCACGTAGAGAAATCGCAGGTCGTGCTTGCAGTTAAATCGCTTCCTCCTGTCTTCGGCTGGCGTGTCGAAGTTCCCTTTATTCACGACGTGGGCTTTGCCTCGCAGCCACTCTGATCATACTCCGATACTTTGGTCGTGTGGGGAGGAGATTAGACACCGATTTTACTTCCGCTTTGAGCGAAGTTGGATGATGGAAGACGGCTTCCGAGACAAGGTGGCGGAAGTCTGGAATGGCAACATGGTGGCTGGCTCGGCGGTTTCTCGTTTCGCGTCCAAGCTAAGCATCCTGAGATCATTCCTCATGCATTTTGGGAGGGAGGTCAAGGCGAGGCGCAGAGAGAGGAGGACGGAGCGCCAAACTAGATTGTCGGAGTGGGACCGCATTGATGACGAAGGGGGACTGTCGCAAGAAGCTTTCTTGGAAGGCAGGCTATGCTAGAGGATTTATTATCGGAGGATAAAAAGGATGAGGTGGAATGGCATCAAAGGTCCAGGCAGAGGTGGTTGCGTGAGGGAGACGTCAACACGTCCTTCTTCCACTCTGTGGCGTCGGGTCGAAGACGACGGAACCACATCCGTGAAGTGGAGGTAGCGGGGGACGACGCCACCAGAGGAAGGCCCAAGTATCAAATTGGGAGTGCACTGTGGGGCGGCTGCCAATTCGATACTTGGGCCTTCCTCTGGTGGCGGGGAAGCTCAAAAACTCTGACTGGGAGAGTCTAATAATGAAGATTGAGCAGAGGTTGGCAGGCTGGAAGGTGGTCTCGCTCTCACGAGGGGGTAAGCTAATTCTCTTAAAGCACGTTTTGGCAGCCATCCCCACCTTTTTCATATCCACGAGGTTGCTGCCGGTCGGGGTAAGGAAAAAACTAGAGAAACTCATGAAGCGATTCTTCTGGTCTAAAGGAAAAAGTCAGGATCCTGACATAAACCTGGTCAAATGGGATGAAATCACCAAGCGGCGGGAAGATGGTGGTCTTGGGGTGAGAGACCTAGAGGGCATGAACAAAGCCTTCCTCTACAAATGAGCAGTTCGTATATGGGGTTCGAATGACGCGCAGGTGGTGAGATTGCTTCGAGATATATATGGGGTAGGCGGGGGGTTGACGCCACGGCAGATGAAATTCGAATCACCTTTGTGGTCTGGAATTAAGAAAATTATGCCTCGGCTGGCTGATGATCTCAAACCAGTTATTGGAGACGGTGCCACGTTAAAATTTTGGCGTGACAATTGGACAGGAGACAGATGTTTAGAACATAAATTCCCCCGATTGTTTGCACTAGTGGCGGTGAAGGAAGCAACATTATCGGAGGTAGCGGTGGAGGGAGCATGGGCACCGATCTTCCTTTCTGAACTCTTGCAACAACGGGCTGAAGATTACATGACCCTCTTGGACTCCCTTGCACAGCGGGAGCCTTTCTCTGGGGAGCACGATCATTACCAATGGGGAGACCCATCCTTCACGGTTAAGAAAGCTTATATAAGCATAACGAGAACTTCTGAGGGAAGAGATGAGGAGCTAATCCGAGATAAACGCATTATATGGGCGACGAGCATTCCGGTAAGGGTCAGAGTTTTCCTCTGGTGCCTCCGTCGCGGGAGAATTATGGACAAAGTAAGAAGGGGCCACATCTTGAACATGAAGGATACTAGCTGTGACATATGCAACAGAGATGAAGAAGACGCCGAGCACCTTTTCTTCAAGTGTGCATGGTCAGCAAGGGTCTGGTTGGACTTAGACAATCGATGGCTGCAATCGGATGGGATGGAGGGTTTTTGGAACTCGATTCGAAGGGCGGAAGGAAACTCCAGTGATAATTGCTCAAAACCGCTAATTGCCCTTTGGGCTATCTGGATGGGGCGCAACGAGCTAATATTCAAGAACCAACGCTTCTATAGTGAAAATGTAGTGACGCAATGTAACGCTTTGCACAACTTCTGGTTTTCACGATGATGTAATGTGATTTAAATTATTGAATATACAAAGCGGTGATCCCCGTAGTGGGGAATCACCCATCTTTCAGTAAAAAAAAACAACCATATAGAACCGATGTCCCTGATCATCTGGAACACGACTAGGACCCACGAAGCAACTCAAACAGATGAGTACTATAACAACTTTGACGATTCGAAAAAGAGGAATGATGGTGCTTCCCAAGCTGACACGCCTCACACTCCAAAGTAGTACGTGTAGAGATCTGTGGGAGAGCATGGCACAACTTGTGCAGAGGAAGGTGCCCAAATCTAAGATGCCATATGAAAGGAGAAACAGATTAGAAGGAATAGCAGCAGGACCAGCATATGGAGGCTGAACAAGTCTGTAAAGCCCTCTCTGTTCACAGCCACATCCAATCACCCTGCCCGTGAGTATGTCCTGAAACACAAGAGAGGATGGATCAAATATGACATGACAATGTAAATCTTTTGTAATCTGACTAATCGACAAAAGATTTATCTAAAATGTTGGAGCATGTAAAACATTCTGCAGACGCATCGATGGAGCTAGAACAATCTTCCCATGACCAACAATGGGTAGATGATCCCTATTAGCAATCACAACTGATCTACCAGGAGGAATAGACCTGTAGGAAGTAAACTGTGCTCGATCTCCACACATGATGAGATGCTCCAGAGTCCGTAATCCAATTAGATTGATCTGAACTGCTATTACTGGTAAGTGCAAAAGCAATACCTGACGAACTCGAGGAGGCTCTGGTAGCATGTGCGACATCTGAAGATCCTGTAGTCGAAGTAGTAGGAGTAGTCATCATCTCTCGTAATCTGGAAACAATATCATCAAAATGTGCATCATGAGCCGAAGCAGGAGAAGAAGTAGGCTAGGACCGCTCGGTCTGCTCATCAACTCGGACTGTCGCAAGATACCCATGCTTATGATAGCATGTCTCCTCAGAATGACTAGGACGGTTGCAATGTGCACATGGACCACGATGGTGTCCTCCTCGTCCACGTGGTCCTCGACCACGAAACTGTGAAGTACCCCCTCTACCACGAGAGGCTGCCATAGCAGAGGGAGTCTGAGCGACAATAGGAGATGAAGTTGTAATTTTGCTTAGCCTCTTGTAGACCTCCTCCATTGGAGGTATCGTCTCTCCAGTAAGTAGTTGAGTACGTGCTGCATCTTATTCAGAGTCAAGAGATAGAAAGATTCCTGTCATGGTTGCATTCCGTAATGCCTACTGCTGCTCAGTGCTAGTAGTAATAGGCATGAAGCTATGCAAACACTCAAACATGCCTCTAAGATGAGAGAAATGTGCATGAAGAGGTCGACCATTCTGCCTGGTCGAAAAAATATCAAACTGCAACTGTAGAATTTTGCTTTCATTCTTTGCCTGCCCATACGTGTATGCTAAAATATCCCACATAGCCTTTGTTGTGGGTTGGTTGACAATATCATCGACAATCTCCGTAGTGAGCGCCCCGGAGAGCCAAATGCGAGCATAGGCATCATCTTACTTCCAAGAAGCATTAACCCCAGTCTTGTCCTCCAGCTCTGGATCCGTCAAAATGTGCTCTTTGTTATAGAACTACATCAGGGTGCGAGATTGCATGGACCACAACTCGTAGTTGGTCCCATCCATCTTCACGATGGGAGCCGGGCCCTTGAAGGCACCAGACGATGAAAAAACGTCACCCTTGTTTTCTGACATAGTAGCAAGAGTGCCGATGTCCGGAACAAAACTGAGGAGTAGACTGCTGTGAATGAGTGTACACATTCACATATAGAGGATGGGTTGTATCTATAAACTCATACAACCATCCTCTTCTCTTGTCGTTGTAGGCTAGAAGCGGAAGTCGTGATTTATATGTTGAAAAATCACTAAAACCGACAAAGATCTGGCCTCATTCTGTACGTGCACAGATATGCACGCTGGTGCGTGCTGGAGCACGTGTACGCAGTAGCTCGCAGCGCTGGAGCACGTGCACAGATGCACGCTGGCGCGCTAGAGCGGGGTGCAGTCGTACGCTGTATGCGTGATGCGCGATGGCGAGTTGGAGTCGCGGTGGTGGCGCGTTGCGCAGGTCCCCGGCGCAACGTGTGTGCTCGAGGCGAAGGTGCACATGCGCAAGGGCACGATGCGGCGTATTCGCATGGGGCGCATTTGCGCAGATGCAAGGGAACAATGCAGAGAAGCCCCGACGGTGGATGGCGGCACGCGCGAGGGGTGGGGGGGCGTGTAGGGTTAGGATTAGGGTAGGATACGGGAACCGTGGTCTAGGATCGTTGCTCTGATACCATGTTTGGAAAACTGAATGACCTGATGTTCATACGACCCCTGGGCTCTCTTATATAGGAGAAAAGCCCATGGGTAAATAGCACGAGAAGTACATGAAGAAAAGAAATAGGGAAAAATAACACTATAAATATAAAATAATCCCAACAGAGTTCTTATAGATCCACATGAAAATCTCAAGTCCAAATCTAGATGGGGACCTCTCACATAATTATCGTAAATGTGTGCACCTTGAACTGGTAGAGTATGAAATATGCCTTGGAATCTGAACTAGAGAATATGAATATGACATGTAGAACTCTATATAATACTCCATCTTTCTCCCATACTGACCGGAATAGATGACGTTGACCAAGTTGAGAGAAGAAAATTGAAAATGGGAGAACCAATAAGCGGTCTCATTTTTCCCTGTCTTTTCTTTTTCCTTTTTTAAATCCATTCTCCTTTTTTCTGACTTTTCTACTTCTTTTGAATGGTTTTCTCTAAAAAAACTCACGTCCCTAATATGGGCCCAAATGTCTCGTTGCTTTTCCTTTTTTTTAAACCGCCACGACCCACCTCCTTTTTTTAATAAAAATGCAACACCTATTTGGGCCCAAACAAAACTCCCCAAAAAATCTCCCTTCTTATTATGGTTCCCACTGTGGGAACCCAACTCCCATCGTGCACACTTCTGGAATCGTGAGTGATGGAAGACTTGGAAGGGTGATGTTGGAGAAGAGGCACCGGGTGACTGCCTGGAGGTTGAAGAGGGGCCTGAAGGAGGAAGATGTTTGTTGGAGGCCGCCTTCTCGATGTGCTACGAGTGGAGAGACCTTGTGCCGCCTAGGGACTTTCATTGATGGGGGGGGGGTGAGGCGGCCATCGCTGCCTAGTGCTGGTGTCCTAGAGGTATGCCCCCATGCGAAGAAGAATGTGTGGTCCGCTTCCTATGATTCTTGCATCACCTCCTTTCGAAGAGCCTCGTGGAGAAGTGCTGCCTGCACGAGATTTGGAGCCTTTGCTTGGAGGAGGACGTCGAGAGCCTGGAGATCGCAACAGGTGGGATCTTCTCGCAAGGGAGATCTGCACAGTTTCGAGTTCACGAGAACCCATCTCCCTACCGGGGCTTTTCTTTCATTGGTTTGCGTTGCCATAAAATAGAGTTCCACGAAGGAATCCATCATCGCCACTCGTCTGGAGATGCGTATGGTTGTCGTGGTGAAACTACATCGAGTATGGGAGCGGATTTGCCTGATCAGAGATGTTGATGATGGTTGCGGCTTGAATCAATAAGCCCTAGAATCAGGCAATGATTTCAGAGCCTTGAATAATTTCGTTTAAGAGGAGAAGTTCTAATGAGTGCGAGAGAAGCAAGAGCGTTCAAGGGCCGGAGAAAGGGAAGGCGATTCTCCTCTGGGAGGAGCAAGAGAAGCGAGCTTTCGGCTACGAAGAGGAGCCTATCGAAGGGGGAAGTGGGGAGTGGACGCGGGTGACCCATAGGAAGCCTGAGCGGAGGTGCTTCCGGTTTGGAAATAGGGCGCACGTCGCTTCGTTCTGTCCTTCTCCGCCAAGGTGCTACTCTTGCGGGAAGACTGGTCACGGGCAAGCGAAGTGCATGGCGGCTTTTGGGTCTGTTGAGACATCGGTACCAACGAGGGGCCCGACTATTTTACATGGGCAATACAACATGCATGCTTCATCTATTAGTCAGGGGGGGCCAACCTTCGCGGAGGTGGTGGAGAGCGTTCATCGGAGTGCAACTGCAGCGCAACCTGTAAGTATTCCCAAACCTGTGGTAGGGGGTGGTGGTTCATCGACCTCTGAAGAGGGAAGGGAGAATGTCCGGGGAGCAGGTTTGCATGCACTGATCGGGTTTGCGGTGAGGGGTGTTATCGCGATGGACGTTGTGTACTCCCACCTGCTTGGGTTCCTTGGGCTGCAGTTCTCTGGCGATGTTGTGAAGCTGGATGATCGAAGATGCTGTGTGCGTGGATTATCGTCATCTCAGAGGGATCGCCTTCTTAAGAACGGTGATGTCGGTAATGTTTGCTGGAGGAGCTTGCGATTTGCAGATGGGTCCTGTGCGGAGATGGAGGTTTGCGTTGCTAGGATCAAGGGTGTCCCCTTCCTATCTCGATCGGTAGGATGCTTGAGGAAGGCCCTGCGCCGGTGGGGTACGGTTCGAGCGGTGCTGGATGACGGGCTTAAGCCTGGCTCACCGGTGGAGGACACGAGGGTATTATTAGAATGCAACAGGAGCTTCCTGGACAAGGTAAGAGGTCGAAGCACTTTCGTGGAAATGGAGGTCGGTTGCTACACATTCAGAATCGAGCTTCAGATTGACGAGCCTCCGCCTTCGCCTCTGCCGGAGATTCCGAGAGAGATGGCCAGTGGAGAAACCGGCAACGCTTCGGGTTCCGTGTTGGCGGTTGGTTTTCCGAGGGGAGCCTTGGGTGGAACGACGCGCACGGTTCATTGCACGCGGCGCTTCGCGGACTCAACCTGGGTTTTGTACCTGCCGTCAAACAAATTCCCTTTGCGTGATGACGTGGACAGAGGGGTACCAGCCAGGTCACCAACAACTTACTCGTCTGATGTGGATGCGGGTCCGAGAGCTCGGAATGCGCACGCGGACCCTCTCGCGGATCCAGGTTTGACGCCAAATGCTGTAGCGAGTGCGAAGGGCTTATCGGATGCGGGTTTCTGTCGGTTTTTATCTTCCTCCTCGAACCCCGCTATGTTCTTGCCTTTCGTGGCTTTCTCAGCCTCGCCGGCGTGGCCTTTTCCTTTGTGGGGGTCTAGTGATGCGCTAAGTGGCTCTCCTCAGCCGTCATCACTTCCGCTCATCACTACTCTCACAGCGGAGGGGAGGTCACGGGAGCAGGCACCTCCCTCCTTTGTTTCAGCGCCCTCGCCCTCGATCGCCAATTCTGATGGCCTTCATAGGGATGCTGCAGCTGCTTCTTCTATTGTGGTGACTGACCTCATCTCGGACGCGGAGGTAAGAGACAGGAGGGCTGGGAAGAGATACAGAAGAAGGAACAGGTCCAGATCATCGCGTGTGGAGGCGCAACCTTGCCCTCCGTTAAAGATTCTCGTTGCGGAGGCCACGGGAGTGGCCCAAGTCCATGGGAGGCTCGACGGTCCCAAATGAAAATTCTTTCCTGGAATGTTCGCGGGCTCGGTGACTCGGAAAAACGGAGGATTGTGGGGTCGAGATTCACTGAATGGGGATGCGGTGTCATTATGTTACATGAGACGAAGCTTCAGGCATTTACTGACGACATGTGGAGATCTTTTGGCGCGGGGTGCATCAACCAGTACAAAACGGTAGATGCGGTGGGATCCTCGGGTGGATTGCTGGTGGCGTGGCGTGCTTTGACCATGGCTTTCGACTCTGTGATTCGTGGGAGGCACGTGCTGACGGTGATTCTGGTATGTACGACTTCCTCCTTGCCGGTGGTTGTATCATGTGTATATGGTCCTTGTTGTAATGTGCTTCGGGGGGAACTCTGGGAGGATCTTCTTGCGGCGGGCAGGTCAATAGAGGGAGTCCCTTGGCTCATTGGGGGGGGGGACTTCAACGTTACTTTACTGACGTCGGATAGGCCCGGGCGCAGGGGGGGCAGAACCCGGGCTCGCTCGATTTTGCGGACATCGTTGACTCTCTGGGTCTTGAGGTTATGGATGCACAGGACGTCGCTTACACTTGGAGAAGTACCAACTCTCGGTCGCGTATTGACCACTTCTTGGCTTCTAACGAGCTTCTGAAGGCTTTTGCGCTGTCCTGCGTGGAGGCCAAACCTCGGACTTTAACGGATCACACTTCAATTGTTTGGTCCTCTGGTGTTGCTCCAGTGCATAGGGGGTTTTTTAGGTATGAAAAATGCTGGTTGTTGGAGGACACTGGTCATGCGTGGTTGTCTCTGGGTCCGCCGCATCTCGTTTTGTTCAAAAGTTATCTTCATTACGGGTACGGCTAGCTGCTTTCAAGAGGGAGTCTAGGGCGTCCAGATGCGCTTTGAGGAAGGAGGTGGAGGAGATCATTCGGAGCTTCGATGCGTTAGAGGACCTTAGGCAACTCTCGGTAGATGAATTGGCATGTCGCGCAGCTGCTCAGATGAAAGTTACTTTCACATAATGGAGACAGAGGTCGAGAAATGTGTAGCTGCAGGAGGGGGACGCAAATACGACATTCTTTCGTCGGGTTGCTTGTGGAAGGCGCAGGTCCAATGCGTTGCGCTCCATATCGATTGGTGGGGTCCGCGTGGAGGGGAGCAAAGAAATGGGGAGAGCTATTGCTAATCACTTTAAGGACATCTCTTCAAGAACTATTTTTTTCAGTAAAAGCACGGGGGAGCCCTCCCGAGGCGGGATTCACCACAACAAAGCATTCATTAATAAAGTAAAGAGTACATCAGTGTGATACCCAGAAATTATACAAAGCATTACAGTGGGCTACAACATTTTCAGAGTAAAACCGCTGCTCCTTGAAGATTGTATCATTCCTACCCAGCCAAATAACCCACAACGCGACAAAAGGCTTGGAAACATCATCGGAAGACCCATGGCCGACCCAACGAACCGACTGCCAAAACTTATCAGCATCAGAAGCCCGGACCAACGTGAGCCCCAATGACCCGCAAACCTCTGCGGAAGACCTGCAACCAAAGAAGATGTGGTCAACATCCTCCAACTCGTCCTCGCATCTGTCACACCTTAGATCCGTCCCACCCAGCAGTCTGCCTCTTCTCACCTTATCAAAGATACGACCTCTCCTCATGCACCAAAAGAAAACCTTAACCCGCGTAGGAATCTTAGCTTCCCAGATCACCTTCACGTCAGCACACAGGTCTTCATCACGCTCCACCAAAGCCGCAACAACCTTCCGATAGGCCGCCTTCACCGAGAACCTACCACCAGTCCACTCAAAATGGTCCGGGTTCCCCGACAGCTCCCCGGCAGGGGGAAGCTCAGACAACAACCTCAAAAACTCCTCCAACCTCTGATCCGATAGGTTGACAAGGAACCTCGGCGCCCAAGTCCTGCCATCAACGACCTCCGCTACCCGCGCCCCCGATCAACGACCAACGCCATCAACCGAGAGAAGCGGGAGGCCAGGGCGCCATCCCCCGTCCAGTCATCCAACCAAAAACGGAAACGGAGCCCATCCCCCGAAACCGGCCTAAGAAGCGGCCGAAGCACTGGTAGCACGACACAGATCCCACTCCATGAGGAAGATTCATGCCGCTTCCTCTCTGCCACCAACTCCCCAGTAACACCATACATCTTTCTCAGCAGCTGCAAGACCGGCGAATCGGACGAACCCCAGATGCGCACCACCCACTTGGCTAACAGAGCTTTGTTCATAGATTCCACGTCCCTAACGCCAAGGCCCCCTTCTTCAAGAACTATTTCGAGGACGTGGAGGTGGTTGGGCCTCGATACGACGCCTGTGGTGGAATCCTTCTGCGACGTGCTCACTCGAGACGTAACCCTGGAAGAGCTTAAAGATGCGGTGTGGGACCTGAATGCTGATGCTGCCCATGGCCCTGATGGCTTCTCGGGGTCGTTTTACAAGGACTTTTGGGATCTCGTCGGCCATGAGGTGTTGGAGGTGGTCACTGAGTTCTGTTTGGGCAATGCGCGATTCAATAGGGTTAACTGTGCGCTTTTCATCTTGCTGCCCAAATCATCGGCGCTAGATTCTATTGAGGATTTTCGCCCCATCGCGGTCTCTAACGCCCTATATCTAATTACTGCAAAGGTTCTCGCTAGCAGGCTGAGCTGCGTTCTTGGCAGTATTGTCTCATCGATGCAATCGGCCTTCATTCCGGGGAGGCAGATCTCGGACTGCCTCACTCTTGCATCTGAGATCATTGCGGATTGGCAGAGGAGGGGCATGCGCGGTGTTCTTTGGAAGGTGGACTTTGCGAAGGCTTACGATAGCCTTGATTGGAGGTTTCTCTGGTCGGTGCTTCGGAGAAGAGGGTTCCCGGAAAATTGGATCACTTGGATGAGGCGGTGTGTTACTACGTCCTCGTTTTCGATTATGGTGAATGGCCGGCTGGAGGGGGGATTGGTTCAACCTCAAAGGGGGGTGCGCCAGGGTTGCCCTCTCGCGCCTATGTTGTTTATCCTAGCAGCGGACGTCCTGAGTAATATTACGACTTGTGTGGTCAACCGCGGGCTCTCTAATGGGATCGTGGGGGGACGTGCTGGCCCCGCTTTTACAATACGCTGACGATACCCTCTTCTTCATTGAAGAGGGTCTGGAGGAGGCCAGTGGCATGGCCATGGCTCTAGAGATCTATGGCGAGCTGTCCGGGATGTTTAAGAATGATAACTGTTAGCAATGTGAGCCCGAGGCGAACCATTCATACAATAAATGTTATTGTAATAAATGATTTATCAATAAAAGTTATTAATTATGTTTTCACTCCCTTTCTGAAATTGATTGAATGAATGCACTATAAGGTCCCTCTGTACAATAAGGGTTATGTACCATGGCCAACTTGATAATCATACAGCTGTTGATTCATTGATTGAATCATAGAGGCTGATGCTTGGATGAATATTTAAGGAGTTAGATAGAGGACTCATCAAGCATCATCAAATGATTGTCAAGTGATGATCTCCAGCCTGAGTAGGAGATGGCAATCCTTTCTCATTAGGCTGATATCTGATCGACCTCTTGATGCATGTCCTCTGCATGGGAATAGTGATTCGGAGGTATCCGATTAGTTGAGTCAATGGGTTGACTTAACGAGATCGAGATAACCAAAGACCTATGTTGAATACTGTCACATCATAGGCACACATCCTCTGACCAGAGACAAATGTGTTGCTATATGTCTGAGTGTGTACATTTGGCAGACCAATAGGCTGATGACCTAACCAAGGTCTATACACCGGCGAGCTGGTGTGCATGTAAGGACATATGAGTAATACGATCTCTCAAAGGGATCGTACATGTTCACTTGTGAACCGGGAGATATGAGCTCACTCATGAGGTATTGGGTCTGATCAAATTCCATGCATGGTCGTCATGCTTTGGAAGCATGACATGAATTTGAAGGTAAGATATATGCTTTGTGAAAGCATATGATCTGTACCAAATCCCAAGGATCAAGATTGAGAAACTTAGTGATCAGACTATAAGGATGACAGTTTAAAAGTGATCTATATCTTCAGGATGATTATAGGTCTTCCAGTATGCAGGATGTACAGGTATTGGGAATACCTGAGGGTGATTTGATCATAAACGATTGTATAACCATGACGCTTCTATTCTGAGGGAGTGATGAAACAAGTCTGGATTTTAGTGACTCCTCTCAATAGAGAAGTGACCTAATCTTTGTCCATGTATTGGACGTTGATTTGAATGAGATTCATATGCAATGAGAAGATTAGGTTGACGGCCTTGATCTAATCAAACATCTATGAGAGGTCCACGGGATCTGGATTTGAGATGTGATCTCAATATCCAAGTCACTATATGTGGAACAATACAATCGCCATGTCCTTATCTCCAAGTATCTGAGGAGAAATCACATTATTCTTGAAGGGTTCAAGAATAATTCCATAAGATTTAAGCATTAAGAAATTGATAACTAAATGTGATTTAACTATCTTGATGTGAGTGGAAATTATCCAATATAATTAAATGTGATTTAATTATTATGGATAAGAATAATGTGGATAGTAATATCCAATTATTCATAATATATTATAAATGTGATTTATAATGTATTAGAGAGAGCTAATTATAATTTATATTTGTTGATTAATTATTAATGTGTATTAGATACACATTGTTTAATTAATTGAAAATGTAAATTATAATTTGTTTTGGGTTGTGAATGTGATTCACAATTTTCCAATGGCAAGATTGCAGTATTCTCAAAATTAATTATGAATTATTTTTGGAGAATAAATCACAACAAAAGTTGTTGAATTAAATAATGGAGAATTTCACGGAGATATGCAATCTCATGGGATTTCATGAGATTGCCCCACTTGGAAATAAGTGGACGGCTACCAAGTCCTACTTGGGATTGGTGGCCGTCCACTATATTCCAATGGGAGATGAGATCTCCATGGAATTTGCCTCCTTATTTGATTGGTTTAATTTTAGGATTGATGTATATTTGATTTGTCAAATATATTTGATCAAAATTAAACTATTAGTTGTTGGTTTTTACCAACAACAATCTTGACCATTAGATTAGACATAAATCAATCTCATCAATTGATTTTCTATGTCCCATGGATTGAGATCCATGGATCCTAAAACCCTATAAATAGAGAGGCATATCATGCTCTCTAGTACATGCTTTTGGAAGCACATCTCTCTCTCTCTCTCTCTTTCTCTTCCCACACGCCAACTCTCTCTCCCTCTCCTTGGTGGCCGTCCACCAAACCCTAAGGGAGATCATCGTCGTCGCCTTCGCCACCGCGCTGCCGCTTCGACGTTCAACGGTTCTCCGTCTTCTTGGAGTGCTACTCTCGCGAAGAAGACGTTCGATCTCGTACGACGAGATCAGGAGTTCACCTTGCTTGGATCAACTTGTTGGATTGCGAGGATCACACGACTCATCCCCGCGCTCACAAGCTTCTTCTCCGAGGATCAGACTCGAGACATGAGGTCTTTTTTCGTAGAGACTCGATCAAGCACGCTTCAAGAGGTATTCCTTTATACTTGTTGTGGTTATAGTTGAAACGATCCGAGAATTGTTCTTGGATCATGTGGTTTTATCGCATGAAAAATTTTAAATTCCGCTGCACCGAACATTTAGTACGACTAGTCGTTCTTCGTCGTATTCTGTGATGCGCTTGAGGATTATTTCATATCCTTCAAGTGGTATCAGAGCCTTAGGTCGAAGGTTTTGGATACGATCCGCAAACCTAGGACGACTTGGGTTCGTAGAGGCCGCGAAAGATTTTGTGGCATTTGTTTTTTCGCACTTCTGTTTAGTGAATAAATTTGGCCCTGTTTAAATTGTTTAAACACGAATTAATCACTTGGATTTTGTTCTCCATTAAATAAGGAAACCATAGGATCTTGAGTTTACGTAATTTGGTTCCGTTTGATCGAGATATGGTTGTTTTAATGAACATGCATGCATTGTTGCGGGAACTGCAAATCTTAACATGATTAATGAGTTAATTACTGTTTTGATCTGCCTCGAAATACGTGAAATATCACTTAGGTTCTGTCCTAAATCAAATTAGCAATCTTTGAAAATTGATTTTGTCTAATTTGGATTTAAATTGATTGAGATATGTTAATTTTAGTAAGTAGGGGTCACTGCTGAAATTACAGTCCTAATCAAGAACCATGAGATTGTCAACTAACAAAATTAATTGTTGATTTCAAGATATAATTATGGAAAATATTTAAGAAATATTGGAAGATGATTATTTCCTTAATTGACTTGGCCTCAACCAATAAATTGATTAGATTTGATCTAGATAATAATTGGAAACACAATCATCAAACTCCTTGCTTGAATAGGATTGGGAATTTGTCTAGCAAATTTCCTTATAATAAAAAATGTTTTGATTATTACTATATGGTATAATTTCGATTAAAGAACCGATGATTATCTCAAGTACAAATTGATCTATTTGACATTATCCTTTCCCGAGGCGGATATAGTGTCTAGTCGGAGATCGCTGGGGTAGCGGGTTGCAACTTATGTGGTCCGTCCCACTTTCGTCGGTACTGGCCATGACAACGGGTAGGGACTTGATAATGTCGAAGAAATCAAGATGTATTTTCTAATTATTAAAATCCGAGTTAATACGTACTTTGAGAATAATACCATATATATTCAAGTAAAACAATCAAGTTTGTTGATTGAATTGGATTGATAATTAATTTAATATGATTGAATTAATTATGTCCAATTAAAACACTGTATTATGAATAGAGTTGTTGATTCCCTTGGAAGAATTAATTACATGAATATGATTCATAATAATTAATTAAAATTTGAATATGAAATGGAGGATCACACAAGTGACATCCATGGTCTCCCGTCAAGGCTAGGGTTTCGTCACCAGATATTATATGTAGGAGACGCCTATCCGAAGTGACAGGTCCTGTATATGATCCATTTGGACCGGGCTCGTCGCTTCTCGAAAGAGTAAGAACGTACGCGTAGTGACCCCAATATCGGATCCTCATATTATTGGAGCGATATTGGATTGCGCATAGCGAGTTGTATTCCTGTTGACGGTTAGTTCAATTAATGACGGGTCAACATCACCTTAGGGGTGGTGGGCTCGGGTATTAAAGACCGAATTGGGAAATGTAAGTTGGACTTGTAAGGCGGAATTTGTTCCCGCTTCTCTTTATTGGAGTCATAGGTTCTCATATTATTGGGATATGAAAAGATAAAGAGGAGATCCCAGTTCTTGCTTGAGATATAGCGGTAAGTATATCTCTTACTTTGAAAGTGATTAAGGGAATAAACTTTCATAGTTGACAGAGCAAGATTAATTTAATTTAAAATGCCTTAATGAAATATCATAAATTGAATGTATGATTATATGTTCTAATATAGTGCATTCTTAATTTCAGAAAATGAAGTCCATGAACCCACTAAGCAGGCTTCTGGAGGTCAACCAGTTGACCGGACCGAATTACTCGGATTGAATCCGTAATTTGGAGCTTGTACTCTCGGATGAGCGCATAAGTTATGTGCTCTTAGAAGACAAGCGTGAAAACCCTAAATCAAAGGAAAAAAACATACAATGACAAGCATGATGAAGATCGTGTCTTGGCTAGATGCTATATCTTGGGTTCTCTCTCCAATGTTTTTCAGAAGTAACATGTGGAGATGAGCACATGACAGGAAATAATGCAGAATCTGAAAGATATGTTTAGTGACATTAACCACACCAGCGATACAACGTTATGAAAGAATTCGTTCGCTGCAAGATGCAGGAAGGAACTTTGGTCCGTGAACATGTTCTCAAAATGTTTGGGTACTTGTCGGAGCTGGAGACTCTTGGGGCAACCATGGATGTAGACATGCAATCTGATTTCATTCTGCTTTCGTTGCCCAAGTCTTTCAATAACTTTGTAGTTTCATTCCACATGAACAAGCTGGATTTGACAAACGTTGGGCTTCTTGCTGCATTAAAGTCTGCAGAAGACGCAATGAAGTAAGATGGTCCCGATGGCAGTGCAATGGTTGCACAGGTCAGAGGGAAGCGCGGTCGGAAGCAAGGTTCTCGGAAGGACCCGGCCTAGAAGAGAAAGAAGAAGGGACAAGGTGTTGGCTCATCTTCCAATGCATCCACTCTAATGGCGTCAAAGAAAACCGACGTCTGTCACCACTGCAAGAAGCCGGGGCACTGGAGGCGTAATTGCCCGGATAACCTGAAGTCGGTCGACAAAGGTAAAGCCCCAGCAGGTATTAAATCTACTTTTATCATTGAAATCAGTTTTCTCGTTGGACGAGAAGGAAGTTGGGTTGTTGATTCTGGTGCTTCTGTTCATGTATGCAATCTGTTGCATTTGTTTCAGGAAAGTAGAAAACTTGAAGAAGGAGAGATAGTCATTCAGATGGGATCAGATACAAGTGTTGCAATAGTAGCCGTCGGGACTTATCGACTATCATTATCTAGTAGTAGAGGCATAGTACTTAAAGAGTGTATTTATATACCTGAAGTCAAAAGGAATTTGATATCTGTATCTAAGATAGTTAGAAGTGGATATTCATTCCTTTTTTGTAATAAATTAGTCATAAATCATTATGATAAATATATTGCAGATGGTATTTTGACTTCTGGTGGACTCTATGAATTGTGTATTAATGAGCATGTCATGAATGTTACAACCACTAATAAAAACCCTAAAAGATCCTGGGAGAATAAAAATCATTCAAATATGATTTGCCAAAAGGCTTGGTCATTTATCTGTTGATTGGATCAATAGATTGATAAAGGATGGACCTTTGGATTTTCTACAGGTTCAATCTTTACCTACCTGTGAACATTGTATTCGAGGTAAAATGACTAGGATGCCTTTCCGTAACAAGGTTACAAGATGCGAAGGTATTATTGACCTAATACATACCGATGTATGTGGTTCCTTCAATACCGCGACTCGAAATGGATGTCGATATTATTTGGCGTTTATTGATGACCATTCGCGATACGGGTTTGTCTTCCTATTACGTCATAAATCTAAAACGTTTAAAAAGTTCAAAGAATTCAAGGCTTTGGTTGAGAACCAAACCGATAGGAAAATTAAATGAATTCGATCTGATCGAGGTGACGAGTACCTCTCAGATGAATTCAATGAATACCTTAAAGAGAATAGAATTGTCTCCAATCTCACTACTTCTGGAACTCCCCAACTTAATGGTGTTGCTGAAAGACACAACAAGACCATCATAGATATGTTCCGTTCAATGATGAGCAAAGCACATTTACCACTTAGTTTTTTGGGATATGCAGTAGAGACTGCAATATATATCCTGAATAAGATTCCTAGCAAATATATACCTAAGACTCCTCATGAGCTCTGGTATGGAACCAAACCTAGTGTTAATCACTTGAGGGTTTGGAGTTGCTTGGTTCATGCGAAGAACGTGGACGCAAGTAAGGTAGAATCTCGCACTCGTGAGTGTTACTTCTTTGGGTACATCAAAGATGGTATTGGATACCATCTCTATGACCCTGAGACCCAAAAGGTTTTTGTCTGTAGAGATGTGAAATTTCTGGAGGATGATTTCCTTAAAGGTCAAGACGAAAGTGAAGTCGAGGAACTCATGGAATCCCCTGAGGATTCTGAGCTTCCTAAACCAGAAACTGAAGAAGTATATAAAGATGAAACACCCAAACCTCTTCGAAGGAGTTCGAGGGTGGTTGCACCACCTGAAAGGTATAGATTACATGTGTCAAGTGAGACTGACAATGATCCTACTTCATTTGATGAAGCACTCGCGGATCATGACATGGATAGATGGATGCTAGCAATGAAGTCAGAAATTGACTCCATGCATAAGAATGGTGTATGGACCTTAGAGGATCCACCTAAAGGGGTAAAACCCATTGGGTGTAAATGGATCTTCAAGAGAAAAAGGGGACCTGATGGGAAAGTAGAGACTTTCAAGGCATGGCTCGTAGCCAAGGGCTACACACAGAGAGAAGGCATCGACTACGATGAGACATTCTCTCCTGTGGCTATGCTTAAATCCATCAGCACACTGCTAGCTATAGCTGCATATCTTGACTACGACATCTAGCAGATAAACGTCAAGACGGCTTTCCTCAATGGATATCTCGAGGAGGATATGTATATGGAGCAGCCCTAGGGCTTCATAACTGAGGATGGCAAATTATGCAAGCTGAAGAAATCCATCTATGGGCTCAAGCAAGCTTCTCGTAGCTGGAACATCAGATTTGACGAAACCATAAAGAGTTATGATTTTGTGCAGAATCCTGATGAACCTTGTGTGTACAAGAAGCTTAGTGGGAGCGCCATTGTGTTCATCGTGCTTTACGTAGATGACATCCTTATCAATGGGAATGATACAGGGATGATGACCAGTGTGAAGATTTGGCTATCCCATACCTTCGAGATGAAAGATCTTGGAGAAGCCTCTTACATCTTAGGTCTGAAGTTGTTCAGAAACCGAGAGAAGAGGATTTTGGGATTGTCACAACATGGATACATTAAGAAGATTCTTGAACGATTCCGTATTGATAGTTTCAAGAAAGGATTCCTACCCTTAAGACATAGTATCCACCTGTCTAAAGGAATGACTCCTCAAACTGTTGAGGAAAAGAAAGCCATGGCTGGATGCCCTTATGCATCAGCTGTAGGAAGCTTAATGTATGCCATGATAAGTACTAGGCCAGATATCTGCCATGCAGTGAGAGTGGTAAGTCATTACCAATCTTGCTATGGAGAACAACACTAGAATGCAGTAAAGAACATATTCAAATATCTAAGACGGACGCAAGATTACATCTTGGTCTATGGAGATAGTGATCTTCAAGTCTTGGGATATACAGATTCTGACTTCTAATCAGATATTGATGATCGAAAGTCGATATCAGGGTTTGTATTCCCGTTGAATGGTGGTGCTGTGAGCTGGAGAAGCAAGAAGCATGACACTACAATAGATTCAACAACTGAAGCCGAATACATTGCCGCATCGGATGCTGCAAAGGAGGTGGTGTGGTTGCGCAAGTTCGTCCTGGAGCTTGGCATAGTTTCCTCTGATACTCCCATCCCGCTACTCTGTGATAACACGGGAGCCATTGCCCAGACGAAGGAACCCAGATGGCATCAGAAGAGTAAGCACATAGAAAGGAAATACCACATCATTCGAGAGATTAAAAAACGTGGTGACATCATCATCACCAAAGTGGCCTCTGCCGACAACGTTGCTGATCCTCTTACCAAACCTCTGACACAGAAGGTTTTCGACCAGCATGTAATGAGTATGGGTTTAAGGATTGTTCCTGAATGGTTCTGAGGGCTAGTGGGAGATTGTTAGCAATGTGAGCCCGAGGCGAACCATTCCTACAATAAATGTTATTGTAATAAATGATTTATCAATAAAAGTTATTAACTATGTTTTCACTCCCTTTCTGAAATTGATTGAATGAATGCACTATAAGGTCCCTCTGTACAATAAGGGTTATGTACCATGGCCAACTTGATAATCATACAGTTGTTGATTCATTGATTGAATTATAGATGTTGATGCTTTGATGAATTTCTAAGGAGTTAGATAGAGGACTCATCAAGCTTTATCAAATGATTGTCAAGTGATGATCTCCAACTGGAGTAGGAGATGGCAATCCTTTCTCATTAGGCTGATATCTGATCGACCTCTTGATGCATGTCCTCTGCATGAGAATAGTGATTCGGAGGTATCAGATTAGTTGAGTCAATGGGTTGACTTAACGAGATCGAGATAAGCAAAGACCTATGTTGAATACTGTCACATCATAGGCACACATCCTCTGACCAGAGACAGATGTGTTGCTATATGTCTGAGTGTGTACATTTGGTAGACCAATAGGCTAATGACCTAACCAAGGTCTATACACCGGCGAGCTGGTGTGCATGTAAGGACATATGAGTAATACGATCTCTCAAAGGAATCATACAGGTTCACTTGTGAACCGGGAGATATGAGCTCACTCATGAGGTATTGGGACTGATCAAATTCCATGCATGGTCGTCATGCTTTGGAAGCATGACATGAATTTGAAGGTAAGATATATGCTTTGTGAAAGCATATGATCTGTACCAAATCCCAAGGACCAAGATTGAGAAACTTAGTGATCAGACCATGGAGATGACAGTGTAAAAGTGATCTATATCTTCAAGATGATCATAGGTCTTCCAGTATGCAGGATGTACATGTATTGAAAATACCTGAGGGTGATTTGATCATAAACGATTGTATAACCATGACGCTTCCATTCTGAGGGAGTGATGAAACAGGTCTGGATTTTAGTGACTCCTCTCAATAGAGAAGTGACCTAATCTTAGTCCATGTATTGGATATTGATCTGAATGAGATTCAGATGCAATGTGAAGATTAGATTTACGGGCTTGATCTAATCAAGCATCTATGAGAGGTTCATGGGATCTGGATTTGAGATGTGATCTCAATATCCAAGTCACTATACGTGGAACAATACAATCGCCCTGTCCTTATCTCCAAGTATCTGAGGAGAAATCACATTATTCTTGAAGGGTTCAAGAATAATTCCATAAGATTTAAGCATTAAGAAATTGATAATTAAATCGATTTAATTATCTTGATGTGTGTGGAAATTATCCAATATAATTAAATGTGATTTAATTATTTTGGACAAGAATAATGTGGATAGTAATATCCAATTATTCATAATATATTATAAATGTGATTTATAATGTATTAGAGAGAGCTAATTATAATTTATATTTGTTGATTAATTAATAATGTATATTGGATACACATTGTTTAATTAATTGAAAATGTAAATTATATTTTGTTTTGGGTTGTGAATGTGATTCACAATTTTCCAATGGCAAGATTTCAATATTCTCACAATTAATTATGAATTATTTTTGGAGAATAAATCACAACAAAAGTTGTTGAATTAAATAATGGAGAATTTCACGGAGATATGCAATCTCATGGGATTTCATGAGATTGCCCCACTTGGAAATAAGTGGACGGCTATCAAGTCCTACTTGGGATTGGTGGCCGTCCACTATATTCCAATAGGAGATGAGATCTCCATGGAATTTGCCTCCTTATTTGGTTGGTTTAATTTTAGGATTGATGTATATTTGATTTGTCAAATATATTTGATCAAAATTAAACTATTAGTTGTTGGTTTTTACCAACAACAATCTTGACCATTGGATTAGACATAAATCAATCTCTTGCATTGATTTTATATGTCCCATGGATCTTAAAACCCTATAAATAGAGAGGCATACCATGCTATCTAGTACATGCTTTTGGAAGCACATCTCTCTCTCTCTTTCTCTTCCCACACGCCAACTCTCTCCCTCTCCTTGGTGGCCATCCACTAAACCCTAAGGGAGATCATCGTCGTCGCCTTCGCCACCGCGCTGCCCCTTCGACGTTCCACGGTTCTACGTCTTCTTGGAGTGCCACTCTCGCGAAGAAGACGTTCGATCTCGTACGATGAGATCAGGAGTTCACCTTGCTTGGATCAACTTGTTGGATTGCGAGGATCACGCGACTCATCCCCGTGCTCGGAAGCTTCTTCTTCGAGGTTCGGACTTGAGACAGGAGGTCTTTTTTCGTAGGGACTCGATCAAGCACGCTTCAAGAGGTATTCCTTTATACTTGTTGTGGTTATAGATGAAACGATCCGAGAATCGTTCTTGGATCAAGCGGTTTCATCGCATGAAAAATTTTAAATTCCGCTGCACCGAACAACTAGTACGACTAGCCGTTCTTCATCGTATTCGATACGACGCTCACGCTTCCGTGATGCGCTTGAGGATTATTCCATATCCTTCAATAACAAGTCAAAGATCATCCCTTTCGGTCTCTCTGTGCAGGAGGCCGACGCATGTGCACAGTCGTTGGCTCGGGTTGTTCTTCCTTGCCGATGGACTATTTGGGGATGCCCTTGACTTCGGGCAGAACGAGGATGAGAGATTGGCTCAGAGTTGTGGAGAAGGTGGAGGCGAAGTTGGCGGGATGGAAGTCCGCTGTCCTGTCAAGAGGGGGTCGTCTGGTCCTTCTAAAGGCCGTACTATCGTCCATTCCGATTTACTTCTTATCGAATCGGCGTATTCCAAAAGAAATTAGAGTTCGAATGGAGAAGTGGATGCGTGCCTTCTTATGGGGAAAACAGAAAGGTGGGTCGAGGGGGGTCCACCTTGTTGGGTGGGAGGATATTACGCACAAGAAGGATCAGAGTGGGTTGGGGGGTGAAGTCGCTCGAGCAAATGAACGACGCCTTGTTGCTTAAGCGGGCAAGCAGAATTTGGGGGCTGGGGGAGGATCTTTGTTGTGGTGTGGTGCGTAGGATCTATGATGTGGGGGGGTGGGGGGCGCCGGCGCAGGTCGACCGCTTGGTCTCTTCCACCCCCTTTTGGAGGGGGGTCGTAGAGGTTTTCTTGAAAAATATTGCACTCTTTAAGCCGATCCTGGGGGGGGGGGCGAATCCTTCTCCTTTTGGTCGGACGATTGGACGGGGGGTGGGGCGCTTCATTCACGTTTCCCCCGCTTGTTTGCTCTTGTTGAAGACAAATTGATTTCGGTGGCAGATTGCTAGTCTGATGGTAATTGGTGCCCGACTTTCTCTGCCAACTTCTCTGACCAGAGATTGGAAGATTTCTTGGCCTTGCTGGATGCTGTGAGGGAGGTAGGGCGCCCCTCGGAGGGGAGAGACCACTGGAGTTGGCATGAGGGCTCGTTTACGGTCAAGAAAGCTTTTGGAGCTATCAACAGGCCGCCGCCGTCCCAATCGGAGACTCTGATCCGCGATTGTGCGTTCTTGTGGGCTCTCAAGCTTCTAGAGAGAATTGGTTTCTTCCTATGGCTGTTTAGGAGACAGAGGTTGATGACGAGGGACCGCTGTGCCAGGCTTTTGGGAATCGTCTCTGACAGGTGCCTTCTGTGCAGTGAGGCGATTGAATCCGTGAAACACCTCTTCTTCAAGTGCCCCATGGTGATTTAAATATGACAGGGGCCCGGTTTGGCCTGGTGCTGCGCTGAGGATCTCCAGTCGTTTTGTGACACGCTTCTGGCAAATAAAGATAGGCCGAGAAGGGAGTTGCTTTATCCTTTGGCCATACTGTGGGCGGTTTGGCGAGGTAGGAACGATTTGCTGTTCTCGGGCCAACGGTTCTATAAGGAGAACGTGGGGATTCATGCCAAGCGTTTGGTGGAGGATTGGGTTTTGTTATTTCTCTCTAGTGTGGGCGTGTGTATGTACTTTCCCCCTTGCTTCTATCTTCGTTTTTTGAATAAAACCTTGGGGCGAGCACCTACGAGTGTATCCCCCTCCTTTCAGGCTTTCAAAAAAAATAATTTCGTTTAAGATTAGGGTTTCTAGAAACCCTAGAACTTGATGCTGATTAAGGTTTCAAAGGAAGGCCTAGAAACTTGAACTAATCACGAATATGAAAATCTTCAAGAATATAAGAATAATCTTCAAGAACAAATCACCAAAATCGAATCTGCTTTGATATCATGTAGAAAACGATGAATGCAGAAGTGTATTAGAGGTAAATGAATATAAACATCGAAAGAACACTGGAATTTTATGTGGGACCCTACTCTGTGAGGATTGAGATGAATTCACAGGAGAAGGAATCTCAAGGATCGAATCTTATGTATTGCTTTCTCTCAACTGTTACAAGCGGTGTGTGGCTTCTTACATAGCCACATCAGAATGACCGAGTCTCACTCACAGTAGATGTGGGACTGAACCAGTGGATGTGGTAATTGGACCTTGGAGGGGTCCAATTACCCATCTACGATGACACATGCTCTAATAAAAATCACGTTTGACACAGTATGGTATCTACCACATCTAACTAATGTAACAACCGGTGAAGTCTGACATATATAGAAGTTTGACCCCTTTTTTAAATCTTGTGAATAGTGTATCGATGACAGTTTGAACATTTTTACAAATAATTTCAAGTACACCACAACTAATCAATCGAGTAAGTTCACTGCACAGGATGTTAATGTGGAAATTCAACGGAATGAAAACCACGACTTGAGTCATCTAACTCAGGATTTCCTGTTTGCCAAACCAACCTACTGCTTCACTATAAGCCCAAGATATTTATGCAGATATCTCAATTGTTTACAAAGCTTGTAGTTTCACAACTTTAATTCAGACCTGAAAGTCAACATTACAGATTAAACATTACAACAACTTTTGAGGGTGGACGAGCTCCGACTGTCCCATAACATCCTCTGAAAGAGCATTCTCGCAAATCCAAGAACTTCATGCAAATTTAAGGATCAAACACCAAAAGTTCTTGCAGAGAAGGTTAAGGATCGAAACAATATTTCACAATATCAACAATTTTTCCATCAACAGTATCACATACAATTCTCAATTACTATTGAAGTGATATCTTAAATAAGTAACAACAAGAATAATTGCACAGATATTCTCAAATATAGGCACAAACAATTATATTACATATGGCACATGTGAATAAAAAAATATATCACAGAAAAATAGAGCTGCGACCTGTCAAAAGAGTTCTGACTGTTGTCTAAGGAACTGTAAACTAGAGGCAATCAAGCATCATTTGCTTGATAGCTTTCTTGGATAGAGCTATTTTTAAAGAGTATTCTTCTCAAAATATCGAAGAACTCAAACAACAAGAGAAAGATAATAGAATATCACTTATAAAGAATTCTTTTCTAATCTGTAGAGAGTGAGAGTGATTTGGTATGTGTTCCAACATCAATATGAGGTCCCTTATAGGGTTATAAAAAATATAACTCTTAGAAAACCGTTGATGTGCCTTGAATCCTAACCAGCTGATCTAGGTTGAAGAACCATCTAATGCCCCTCCCGTGCCACCATACCCTTCCAGTACATG
Source organism: Ottelia alismoides (assembly GCA_037367405.1). Lineage (NCBI taxonomy): Eukaryota > Viridiplantae > Streptophyta > Magnoliopsida > Alismatales > Hydrocharitaceae > Ottelia > Ottelia alismoides. Next base: position 158,403 of record JAZKJV010003803.1, on the reverse strand, counting down.
GGTCTCGCTGCCTAGTCCTCCCTCTCTTTCTTCTCTCTCCAAGTGATCTCTATAGTTCTTCAAATTTCTTACATCCAACAAGTCTTCTTTTCTCCTTCCTCCAAATTTCTTTCACCAAACAAAATTCCACTATCGAATTTCTTTTCCATATCACTTATCTTGACGAGGAAAGTTCTGAAGGTATAACTGAAGTTACAACTTTCTCAAGTGTAAAAGTTAAAAATACAACTTTTGAAACAATAAAAAGAACTTTAAGCTTTTGCACTTTTGTCACGGAAGTTCACTTTATAAACCTTCTTTTGCTGAAATGTCCTGCAGTCTTGTAAATAAATACACAAGCAAACGACTATGATATGTGTGTGTCATCTTTAAAATCAACTTAGGGATAAGCAACGAAATAACAAGCTCCCCCCTTTAATGATGACAAACAATTTTAAAAGCTTTAAGAGATGTAACTTTGTAAGTACAAAACTTGTAAATAATCAAAGTAAAAACTTTTGAAGTTAACATATTAATATCTCAATTTTAATTTCTCGGGGATGACAGATGGTTTACATCCAAGTACTCCAGCCTCTTTAAGAATATATAAGCAATACTTCCGTTGTGATAGGTGTAATCCTGCTGTGGTATGTATCACCTCACTGCCAAGAAAGTAACGAAGTTGACCAAGGTCCTTCATGACAAATACCTTCTGGAGGAAAGCCTTGGTCTCTAAATGACAGTTTTATCATCACCACTAACTACCATATCATCAACATAGGTGTCCAGTATGAGCGTCAAAAAAAAAACATAGGTGTCCAGTATAACCATGCCAGTGGACCGTCGTTTGACAAAAACATAATAATCATATATTGTTTTGTAGAAGCCAAGAGAGTTGATCTCAGTAGCAAGCTTGCCAATCCAAGCTCGTGGACTCCGCTTTAGACCATACATGGCCTTACGAAGTCGACACACATGCTCTACCTTGACTGAGTAAATCAGTAGCTGGATCATTGAGACCTCATCCTCGAGGTCTCCATAGAGAATATTTTTTACATCTAGCTGAAAGATGGGCCGGTTTTTATTAGAGGCATCAGAGAGAATAATAATGCGGATAGATCCCATCACGACCACTGGAGAAAAAGTCTTAAAATGATCCATGGCATAAGTTTGAGTGAAACCCTTTGCTACAAGAATGACCTTCAATGTCAGTAGAACCATCATGTGATTGTTTGGTCGTGAAGATCCAATGTTAGGCAATATGCTTGACACCAAGGGGACATGACACAAGATCCCACATGCCCCTAGATGTGAGTGCATCCATCTCCTCATCCATGGTCTTTTTCCAATCATGGTCCTATTATACACTATGATGATCCTAAGAAATAGAAAAATAACCATCAGAGCATCTGTAAATTGCTTATCACAGCTGAATAGACTACTAGTGGAAGTAAAATGTGACATGTGGTATGTAGTACATTGCCTGTTGGTCAGTCGTAGAACTATAGGGAGTTCTGGTTGAGCATTTGGAGCTGATGTGGTGGCGACACTTGAAGAGTGCACAACATCCTGCAAATAAGGAACATGTAACGGTACAGAGTTAGAATGACTAGTGTGTTTCCTTTTATAGACAATAGGTGGCAGTGGAAGCTCCAAGAGAATATCACTAACAGACTTAGTAAAGTTGCTAGTCTGTTAAAAAATAGTGACATCAGCAGAGATATAGTAACGATGATTTGTAGGGTCATATCACATGTACCCATTTTGGGTACGAGAATAGACAAGGAAAACACACTTGATAGTACACAGATACAATTTATCCGCAATCTGAAAGTTATGGACAAAGACAATGCAACTAAAAATCCTTAATAAAAGTGGAACGGGTTCCTCGTCAAGATATAAGAGTGATAAATGAGATACCCCCTTGAGGACCGAAGATGGGACCAATTGATGAAGTATGTGGCAGTGATACGAGCATCTCCCCAACATGTTTTGTGAGTAAGGTATGAGCAATATCCATAAGATGATGAAGTTTCCTTTCCGCTACCCCATTTTGCTGTGAGGTATACGAACACGAGGTTTGGTGAATGGTTCCCTGAGTGATAAAGAAAGACACCAAGTCCCGTTGAATGAACTTAAGAGAATTGTCAGTCCATGTAGTCTGAATACAAGTAAAGAAAGATGTTTTAATAAGCAGAAAGGATTTGACGATTTTGTTAATATCTGATAGTTCCTTAAGGGCCCGTTTGGATAGTAGTGTGGGGCGGGTTGGGTCGACCCAACCCGCGTTTGGATAGTGGTGTGGAGGGGTTGGGGTCTTCGGGAGGCGGTGTGGGGAATGGGGGTTGGGGCGAAGTTCGAAGTGCGGGTTAGGGGTTTTTTCGCAAAAGGTGAACAGTGAATCTCTCGCGTGCGATAGAGGGTAGTCGGCCTTTCCACCGTCCCCATCGTCGTTTTGCCTTCGTCGTTCTCCCAACCACCACCATCACTCATCTGCGCAGGAATCCAGGTGCGTTGCTGTCGCTTGAGGACACACCAATGGTCAAAGGCGTCCTGGTGAAGGCTGCGTCGCCAGGAACTCGTCAGAAGTATGTCCTCCTCGGAGGAAGCATCCGCGGGTGTGAAGAGTAGGGCTCGGCCATGTCCACCTCCATCGGTAACAGGGAGTGATGTCTAGCCATCACGCGCAGTCGTGCGAGTCGTCAGCTCCACCGATTTCTCCAAATCCATTGAGAGGGGGAAGAAGGGCACTGAGGGTAGAAGAGGAGATCTACCCCTATAAATTGGCTGCGACCGTCCTCGTTGCCATCCACGCACTCGCCTCAGCCGGCGTCATCCTTGGAGCGGAGAAGTTGGCTGGCATCACGCGTTGCCTGGCTTTGCTGTTAGGAAGGTATGTCCACATGCCTAACCATGGCTGATGTATATTCTTGTCGCGCATTACATGTTTTATGGACTGAAGGTGGGTGTTCTTGTAACAGATTACATGTATTGGATTTGCGTTTTCCTTGTTAAAGTACTGCTTGTTTGGGTCTTCGTCTTGGTAGATCAGCCTTCAAATCCATACATGATTGTGTGTATTGGCGGTTAGGGTGTTTTTGCCCGATTCAACCCTCTATCCACTTTCTGGAACTCACCGATTTTCTACTTGTTGCTTGTGGGTATATGTTATCTTCGGGTTGATGTCGTCATTGGGTCTGGATTAAGATAATGTTGTCACTTTGGTTTTTAGGATAACATATGGTTTAGAAGGTTTTGGGTGTTTATGATCGATTCAAACATTTTGCCACTTTCTGCAGTCACTTTGGTTGATAACTAAAGTAATTTTAATCCAGTCATGCTGTCACTTTGGATTTAGGATAATATAAGGTTTAATAGGGTTTAGGATTATTCATTTTCATAGCACCGTTTGTAACAACATATATCATCATTTTGGATAATATCATTCTCTGTACTGGTTGCTTGGGTTTTTCTGGTCTAGGATAATATGAATGTGTGTTTCTCTGTACTGAGTGGTTAGGGTGTTTTTGCCTCTAGCAACATATATCATCATTTTGGATTATATGATTCTCTGTACTGGTGGCTTCGATTTAGGATAATATGATTCTCTGTACTGGTTGCTTGGGTGTTTCTGATCGATTCAGCCATTTTGGCAGTTCCTGGAGTTCACTGATTTTCTACATGATCAGAGTGGATAGGTGTTACCATGGTGTGTACGATATATCATCATTTGAGAGGGGCGTTTATATCATTTTTGGTGGTTTTTGGCTTTTGCGTGTTGTCTTTACGGATATTGGTATCCATTTGAATTTTGGTTTTCATTTGAGATGGAGTTTGGTCGTTAACTGCAAGGGATGCTCATATAAGGTTGGAAAAGAAGGGTATTTCGGTGTTTGGGTTTTAGGATTAATGAATTGCAGTGGTTGTTTGGGTTTTTTTGATGGATTACACCATTTTAGCACTTGCTGGAGTTCACTGATTTACAGAGGTTGTTTGGGTGGTTTTGGGCTATCTGTTTGATTATCTACTTGTTGAGTGTCTTTTGGATGTTGGATATAATTTTGGGCTATGTTTTTGATTTGGTGTTCAGTCCACTGTGTGAGCCCTCAATTTCACTAGATTATATCTGTTTGAGCCGTCAATTTCAGTAGTTGGTGTTCAATCCACTGTTTTTTTATTTTGATTTGAGTATCACAGATCAGTGGGGTTTCATTGGCTCTATGGTATTGTGCTCATTTCATTAGTAATGGGTTTTTGGCTATCCAATTTGAGTAGGTAGTGGGTGTTCATTCCACTGTTGTATAACATGTACCGGCGGGATTTGAATTGGGGTGTTAACTGCAATGGTGATTCTTCTGATTTGTGCTTAAACCTGCGTGCTGGATATGAGTTGGGTGCTTGAAAGTGGATTTCCCTGTTCATTATGATTATTTATGAATTTACCCGATATGCTATTGACCATTGTCAAGAGATATGTCCGACTACGTGGGCACGACCGAGGGCGAGGTAGGCGGTCCTTCTGATGCATCCATCGCAGCAAGTGCTCAAAATGCACATTGGAATACCGCGCTAGATAAAATTTTCGTGGACGTCATGCTTGAGCATGAGACTTCGTGGGCGGGCAGCACCTTCACCCTCCCGGGATGGCATTCGATCGTGAGACGGTTCAACGAAGTTGCAGGAAGGGGATATACGAAGATCCAACTGCAGTATCGATGGAAAAACCTGAAGAAAGACTACTCCTCCTATTTGTATCTACGCAACAAATCAGGATGGGGGTGGGATAGTGTATACAACAAGCCCATTCCACCTTCAGATAGTGCATGGTTTGAGGTATGTTCTGAGTTATAACTTTCCTTTTTTATGAAGAGATCTGTGAAATATCTCCTTTCTTTTATAATCGATTGTACCTTTGTACCACTAGGTTCCAGACAGATACCGCAAATACCGCAACAAGCCCTTCCTCTACTTTGGTGAGATCCAAAGGTTTTTAGTGAAAGACATAGCAACCGACGCACATGCCACATCTAGTCGTCCTGGGAGGGAGAAGCATGGAGGAAGTACTTCACGCACAACTGGTCGTCGAAGGGAGTTGGATTTTGACGAAAATCTGGACGAGTGTATGCCGGAACCCGGAGAGGATGCGGACGACAGCGACGGAGTTACAATAACGCCGATATCTCGAAAGAGAGACAGTCGAGGTAAACGATCAGCAGGCAAGAAAGCAAGGAGTGGGGGGACATTGACCACAACAGGCCAAGAGTTGTTGCAGAATTTCCTCAGCGATCTTCCGATATATAGCATAGTTTAATAATGCAGAGTATTTCTTGTTATATGGTTTGAGTGCATATTTTGATAAGGCCGAATCTTTGCTATGTCACAATTTGTACCTTATATAAGTAACCCTCACAGCTTTTGTTAACCTTCAAATATTAAATATGTCACAATATTACATACTGCCAGGGGTCGTTGCTAGGATATGGCATTACGGGGCTACAATCCATTCGGTGATGTAGAGGAACAGGTCCTTATCGCGTGCGCTGCGGTAGTAGGAGCAATTGCAATACACGAATGGGAGTCCCGCGTTCGACGAATTCCACGTCCACTACACACCCGTCCACTGACAGGTCGTGATTGGATTAAGGAGATGCTAGACGGACACGACGACAGGGCATTTCAGAATTTCCGGATGAGGCCCCTATGCTCAGGAGATTTGTGCGTTTATTATCCGAGCATGGGCTGACACCGACAAGGTATATGGACGTCGACGAGCAGGTCTGCATGTTCCTCTACGCGTTTGCTAATGGCCACTCAAATAGGACAATCCAAGAGTCATTCCAGCACAGCGCTGAGACAATCTCCCGTCATATTAGAAATGTCCTATCCAAGATACTGACATTGGAGCCAGAGTATATACGATTGGCTCCACCTGTCACCGCAGCTAGGATAACTGCAGATCCTCGGTATTACCCATATTTCAAAGTAAGGATGATCTTCATACTACTTCCAATCGTGAAATTCCGTTGTAAATTTTCTCTTTATGCCACAGGGAGTGATTGGAGCAATAGATGGGACATACATCCCAGCTCATGTCGATCCGGAGATGCAAGGAGCGTATCGGTGTAGGAAACAATTTCCAGCACGAAACGTAATGGCCGCTGTGGACTTCAACCTATGCTTCACGTACGTCGTGACCGGATGGGAGGGATCGTGTGCCGACATGACTGTGCTCCGTGACTCTGTCGAGAGCGGGTCCCTACTTGTGCAAGATGGATGTAAATACCTGGTCGATTGCGGCTACGCGAATACGAACACTTTCATCGCTCCTTACCGCGGATCGCTATATCATCTGCCGGCATGGCGGGCACGTGGATGTGTGTATGATAACCACAAGGACCTCTTCAATCATCGTCACGCGAAATTACGAAACGTGGTGGAGCGCACGTTTGGGGTGTGGAAGAACAGGTTCTCTTGCCTTCGACATATGCCCTCATACCCATTTGAAGTGCAGAGGGACGTAGTTAGAGCGACGTGTATCATACACAACTTCGTTCGATTAAATGGTGGAGATTCAGTATCCGACGAAGAGGGCGAGGAGGACATGCTGCCCGAGGCCGTGGACGAAGATCAGCTACGCGAGGTTGGCATTCTTCGGGAAGACATAAGACGCGGAGAGGTCCTACGTGACAGGATAGCCCGCGCAATGTGGAATAATAGGAGGAGGAGGGATGAGTAAACACACCGAGTGATCGAAAGGCCAGAAGGAGTGTATCACAACTCGTGCAATGTTGTACGCGAAAGTTGTTCTTACGTGTTGTTGCTCTTAGACCTAATATTTTGCTGCTTCCTGGAATTGACGATTTTCTGTTCCTCACATTTGTTCTATATTCTACGTATCAGGTAATGGACCGTACTGCAATTTGTAGATGCGGAATCCCTATGACATTGGGCTACGAACAGGGCGAACAGAACCCCTTGAGGCGCCTTTTCTATGTCTGCTCATCAAGTCGCTGTGACTTTCGCCTGGCTTACGCAGATGCTCCTAGGACAGCGGACAATAATGCCAATGAGTTATCCTTTGTTGCCCGACTTTTGTGGGAGGCCGAGCGTGAGAATGCTGTACTAAAACGACAACTTGAAAGTGCTAAGACAACGATAGAGGACAAGGACTGCGAGCTTGCATTCGTTTACTCAGAGCTGGACGACGCTGAGGACGCAACCACGTCGCTGAAAGACAAGGTGGATACACACTTCGCATCCAACTCGGACATGTGGCCATCGACACTGTGGATGATCATATTGTTGACAAACACATTGTCTGAGGGGAGTAGGTCTGTTATGTTTTGTGAACTTATCGTATTGTATCGGTGATGGCCTAAGAATGGTTCCTGTTTATGGCAAAAAACGGATTTAACTGGTTGTTGTATTGATGTCCTCTCAAGTTTAGAACATTGATGGGCTTCTATAAATTTTTACACGTCATTTAGAACAAAAATTGCTGGTTGTTATATTGATGTCCTCTCAAGTTTATGTTGCACTTGGAAACGTTGACATTACTGACAATATATTGACTATTTGGTGGACAAAAAACGGAATATGAAAACTCTCAAGGGTTCCCTCTGCAAATTGGAACTCTACTCACGTGGATAGGCACACGAGGGAACACGTGGAAGGGCCATTATGTTAAAAAACGAAAGTAAAGGGGCTAAAGCGTGAATGTTAGGCCTTTTCCAAAGACTGCTGAAAGTTTAAGGGCTAAAAAATTAATACAAATTTGGAACAGGGCAGTAATTGGAAAATACCCCAACCCACCCCTGCAACCAAACACCTACTATTACAATCAGGATATCCACATCCCCATCCCAGGCAGGTGGGGGATAACCCAACCCACTCCAACCCAGTATCCAAACAGGCCCTAAGTAAATAGACCCAAGAAGATCTGCTATAGAATCCAAGAAGACAAAAAAATATTTTTGATCGCTTGTAGTACGGACAAGACAAGGATACCAAACATCACAATGGACTAAGGATAAGGGGATATAACGACGTGGCTCGATCTTAGGTGGAAATGAGACTCGATGATATTTTTCAAATTGGCAGGCTTCTTACTCAAATGGTTTTAGTGAAGATAGTTCGGAAAACATATGAGAAAGAGCCTTAACAAAAGGATGACCAAGCTGCAAATGCCATAGGAATGGGTTAGTGGAAATGGAGATGACACCAACAAAGGTAGTATTAGTAGGGATATCAAGGTAGTAAACACCATTCTTTCCATGTTCATCCAAATCGAAGGAGGGATGGTACGCTTGGCGGAGAGGACAACGGAAAATGGGTGGTTCTGTGTGGTTCGATTGATGCAGGGGTGTGGGGATCGTTAGCCATTGCATGGCCAAAAGGCGGCAAAGGTACCTCCCTCGCTGCTGGGACGATGCTTCCGTTGTGACGATCGTGGTCATTGTGCGATGTCCTGTAGAGAACCGATTCAATGCTTCACCTGGGACAATTTCGGACACCGTTGTCATAATTGTGTTGCAAACTTGGCTTGGCGACCGCTGAGACATCTAGATGAGAACTCCAAAGATGGAGGCGGGGAGGGACAGAAGTATGAGGAGGTGGGGTTGTCCTTGTTGGAGTTTATAGGGAGGAAGTGACATCCCTAGCGGATGCTATAACAGACATTGGTAAGGCGATCATACCGGACTTTACCGGGGATGTGGTGCGCCTGAAGGGCACCAGCTTTTGTATGCGAGGCTTGCGAGAGGAGATTCGACAACTGCTTGACCTGAGTCACAAGGTGCAAGGATTTACTCATTGGCGAAGACCAAGGTTGCAAGATGGTTCCTTGGGGACTCAATCACGTAAACTCTTCTGGATTCAGGGCCTTCCCATCATCCATCATAGCAAGAAGGCGATCAGCTCGGTCTTGGAAGATGCAGGTGTTGCAACAGAGATTGAGTCCGATGGTCTTCGCTGGAGATAAGTGGTGGATGTCGTTGTCTCAATTGGTGCGACATGTGATGTTTCAGCAACTATCGTCGCTCGATTGGAGGGTTCCCTCTTTCAAATGTCTTAGAAAATATACATGTCTCTGATACCATGTTAGAAAATATACATGGCTCTGATACCATGTTAGAAAAATATAATGCGGAAGCGTTTCAATGAAATAAATAATAAAAATTATGGAACATCGGGATTTTACGTAGAACCCTCTCCCTAAGGAGCGGAATGAAACCACGGGAGAAGACCTCAAAGGGCCATATGTTTCATTGAACTTTCTCACTAGATACAGGAGATCTGGAGCTTCTTATATAGCTCTCACTAAGTCTCCACATCCTACAAACGATCAATGTGTGACTAAATAACTGAATGTGGTAAATGGATCTTAGAGTGATCCATTTACCCATCTACAACATAAGTGACGCATAACACATATACTCCAACACTCTCCCTCATGCTGGAGCATGCAATGCTCATCTTGGACAAATAGAAAGAAATCTCAACTCACAATACACGACACTAAAAACAATATCAACTCAATACACACATCTGTCGGTTGTAGTCGAGGACGTTGCTTCTCATGCCGTGCAGGTGAGAAGGAGCAAACGAGTTGTAGTGCGAGTCAAACTAAATCTCCTGTTGGAGAGCATGTGCTTTGTACTATGCCTGTCAGAGTCACTGCAACTGGAAATGAGTCTCCACTTGGAGAACTCTGGCCAACCATATTATGTGGACAACTGCTCCATCTCTGAAAGGGACGTACTAAAAAAGCCGTAGAGACATCCTCGTCGGAGTCCACGGTCGCTGGATAATGGAGTCTGAAAAGTCTCCTTGTCGGAGAATTGGGTCTCTCCCATACTGGCTCAAGGAATGGGATCTTTACTCTGGAGTCCCTGTGAAACCACATGAAAACCTTAGCCCACATGGCATAGGGAATGGGATCTCTACTCTGGAGTCCCTATGAAACCACATGAAAACCTTAACCCACATAGCATAAGGAATGGGATCTCTACTTTGGAGTCCCTATGGAACACATGAAAACTCTGATAAAAAATAAAAAAAGGAGACCACAAAAAGATCGCAAATATGTGCGAATCAAAATGAAGACTCGGAACGAATCTGACGTTGAGTCTGAAAAATCATAGAGTTTGGAAATCTGGCGTAGAATTTGACATCTGAATCTAGAGAATCTCTGGCCTGTAGAACTCTACACAATACTCTCCCTTCTCCCATACTTGTCGGAAAACAATGTATTGACAAAGTTGGGAGAAGACAATAAAATGGGAAAAACATTACATCAATGAATTACTTAGCCGATCTCAAAATTTTTTCAGCTTCTCTCCTATTTTTTCAATAAGCCGTCCATTTTTTACGACTTTTCTCTCTTTTTTTGTTTTTCCAAACTTTTTTTTTGTGTACGACTTTTCTTTTGTACGTGCTTTTTTTTAAACCACTCTTTCTTTTTGAAAATTCGGTCCTATTGGGCCAAAAAATAAAACAATAATTCCTTTCTCTCTCTCTAGGCCCTCTCTCTTTTTCCTTTTTTTTTTAAATTTCAAAACACGACCCACTTGCGGTTTATATTAGGGTTCCCACTTGGGAACCTCCTAGAATTGTAGCCCCGATGGGGCTTCGTCTCTCTTACCGCTGCCGCCGCCTTGCACGAGGGAGAACAGCGGGTAGTAGCACCGAGATGGGGCTCCCGTTGCCGCGGGAATCCCTGTAGCATGTTCGGTTGAGGTATCGCCTGGAGGGCCTCCACTTGGAGCCTTTAGGGCTTGCCTCCAGGAACCCTTGCACCACCTGCAGCGATCGGAGGGGCGTAAGGAGCTGGTGCCACAGTCTGAAGAGAAGGAGGCGAGGATGGGCGGCATCAGAAGGAGGAGCACCACCTATAGCAGTGCTGGAGAGGCATTGTGTGAGTATACGCTTCCTGAACTGGGGCGACACTGTACTGGGGCCTAGAGAACTCCGACCGCTGAACTGAGCAGTTGTCGATGAAGGAGGCGCCACTAGGAGCATCACGATCTGTTGCTGTGTCGTGGAGCCGTGTGGTGCTGCCTGGGATTCGTTTGTGGCAATTGCCACCGATTGGGAGAAAGCATCGCCTGAAGTGCGGGCCCTTCCTTTAGGGTTCCATCGTGGAAACCCAATCGCCCCCTGATCTTCAATAAATCTCATGGAAAAGGAAGTCGAACCCTAGAATATTGTTGATGACGACCATGATTAGGGTTTCGTAAAGAAAACCCTAGTTTCTTTTGAACAACATGATCATTAGAACTGAATATTCAATCGAGAAGATCTCCGGAACAATTGATAATGATCTCACAACTTGAACGTAAATAATCGAGATGAGAATTCGAATCGAATATCGATAAAATAAAAAAAACATAAAATGATTCCTCGAGAATCGAACCGCTCTGATACCATGTTAGAAAATATACATGATACAATGTTGGAAAATATACATGGCTCTGATATCGTATTAGAAAAATATAACGTGGATGCGTATCAGAGAAATAAAGAATAAAAATTATGGAACACCAGGATTTTACGTGGAACTCTACTCCTTAAAGAGCGGGATGAAACCATGGGAGAAGGCCTCAATGGGCCATATGTTTCATTGAACTTTCTCACTAGATACATGAGGTCTGGGGCTTCTTATATAGCCCTCACTGAATCTCCACATCCCACAGACGGTCGATGTGGGACTAAATAACTTGATGTGGTAAATGGATCCTGGAGTGATACATTTACCCATCTACAACATAAATGACACATAACACATATACTCCAATAAGATGGAAATCCGGAGATTGACGTGGGCTCTTACCTCGTGCTTCATGTGGAAGAGGGTTCATCATACGATCGTCTGGGCAGAGGCGATCACCTCTCCGTCGAGGATGGAGACACTCGATGTGGAAGCCAAACCATGACCGAAATTAAAAGCTGAAGCGACATCCCATTTCGCGAAGGCGTTATACAAGGAAGAAGTTTCCAGAGATTTGAAGTTTAGGTCGAGCCCTACATCTATGGCGGTACTCAGTGCACCCGAGTTGAGTTGGGTCGGATCCTGGAATGTTCTCAACTTGAGCATGAACCGATCAGGCAAACAACAGGATCAAAATGGACTTTTAGGTATGAATGGGCCTTATGTTTTGAATGGGTCTTTGGGTCCAGATTATGCAAACCCAGTCTTAGCTGGAGCTCCGACCCTGGGGTCGGATGGGGCGAGATCAAGTTTATTTGGAGCTCTGCCTCTCACACTTGTAGAAGATGCCCAACTGGGTCTGGAACGTGGACAAAACCCTACCTTTGGGTTTATTTTGCCGCGACGGTCTTCCCCGATTGATGGTTCTGGTGTGGCGACGTCATACACAACGAGGGTTAGGAAGAGCCCTCTCTTTAGATATTATGAGGCAAGCTCATCAATGATGAGGAGATTTGGAAGATGGTACTCGCGGGCCGGTGCTATGGAACGCAGAAGGCGTAGCTGGAGCCATGGCCTCAAATTTCAGCGAAATTCGGTTGAATTTCTGTCGAATATCGATATCCAGTCGAAATCGAAATTCGACCGAAATGACCGAAATGACCGAAATATGGGGGTCCTAGTACAAAAAATGACCGAAATGACCAAAATTTCGGTCGAAATTCCACCGAAATTCCATCGAAATTCTGTTTTGGTCGTTACCGAAATGGTGACCGAAACCGACATTTAGGGCCTTGGCTGGAGCTTTACCGGCCGCTCGAAGGCTCGAGTTTAGGAGGGGTGACCAAGGCGAATCTCAGGCAGGGGAGGATCTCAAATTAGAAGGGGCGGCGTCAGTGGGTCTACGGGAGTCCAACTGGCATGAACAGAAGGTGAAAGAGGTCTCAAAGGGGACATCGTACCCCCCCGTGGAGATGGAGTTAGCGGATTGTTTGGGATTTGTACCACCAAAGATGAGTAACCCTTTCGTAATGAATTTAGTTACTTGGAATGTCAGGGGACTCAAGTATCCAGAGAAACATGAAGGGATACAAGAGTTGATTAATGAAGCAACGACATTGTAATGCTGCAAGAAACGATAATTTCGCAGGCGAATGACACGATTTGGAGGACAATTTGTGGTGTGCAATTGATAAATTTTAGATGTGTTAGATCTATTGGTGCATCAGGTGGTTTGACCACCGGTTGGAATGATGGAAAATTCAATCTAGAGCAGAATGAGGTACTAGGCAGTCACTCTATCTCCTGGCTGAGGAGGTGGAGGGTTGATGATACTCGCTTTGACATCACCAACGTATATGGGCCAACATCTAGTACAAACTTGGAGGAGCTGCTCGATGACTTACAGATGGTTCATGTGATGATTCCGATGGACCCGAGGATAATCGGCGGTGATCTTAATGTAACACTCCACCTGGATGACATACTAAAGATGCATGGTAGCTTGGATGCGGGATCGAAAAAGATGTTGTCTCTTATCAGGGATCTAAGGCTATCGACTATGGATGCTTCGGGCTACGCGTTCATGTGGAGAAACTCAAGGTTGCGCTCACGTCTCGATAGATTCATCATCTCGACGGAGGCCTCAAGCACCTTCCCTATGGCTCGTGCTTAGGCCCTCCCTAGGGCTCACTCAGATCATACCCTTCTTTTCTGGTCCTCCGGGGAAGATTGCCGGCAGAGAGGTTTTTTCATATTTGAAAGTGCCTGGCTACTAGAAGATTTTTGGGTGACTGTAAGTCGATTCTGGATAGGTGTATGGCATGTGGTCTGGCACAGTAACTTCCATATTGGCGGCTAAGTAGTTAGAGCTACGAAAGTTCTTTGTGAGGTACAAGCGAAAGGTTCGGGAGCAACGTCGGCTTATAAGGGCAACTACGCAAGAGGTGATTGACAAATTGGATAGATTAGAGGATGATCGCGACTGGGGGTGGAGGAGATGGAGGAAAGGAGCAGACATCTCCAAGAGGTTGCCCTGGAGGATAAGAAGTGGAGGTAGAGTGGCGTCAGAGGTCGCGACAACGCTGGCTAAAGGAGGGTGACGCCAACACATGTTTCTTCCACTCTATGGCGTCCGAAAGGAGGGACTATATTCATGAGATAGTTGTTGATGGAGTACGGGTTAGGGGCGATCAAGAGGTGGGTAGGGCGATGCGGTCCTATTTCCTTGCAGCTAGTAGGAGGATGCCCTGTGGAGTTTGGGGTGATGGGGGTAGAGGTGTTAGGGGGATATCCGTGGCCTATGACTGCGTAGACTGACGCTTCCTGTGGACCACTCTGCAGATGATGGGTTTTCCTGATATTTGGGTCTCATGGATGAAGCAGTGTATTACTACATCATCTTATTCAATTTTGTGAACACATAGTCTAAAGGAGGATTTTTCCAACCTAAACGGGGTGCCTATCAAGGATGCTTGCATTCCCCTTTGTTGTTCGTGATTGTAGCTGATGCATTGGCCGTCATGTTGAGACTTGCGTTGGATGGTGGTCTTTGCTTGGGGTACATCAACGGAGATATTTTGATCCCCCTACTGCAGTATGCAGATGATACAATGATCTTTCTGGAGGGGTCAGAACACATTAGCAGAGCTGTTCCTATCTTAGATATTTTTGAGATAATTCTGGATTGCAAATTAACAGATCTAAGTCTATAGTGGTCCCCTTTGGCCTTTCCCAACCAGAGATACAGGCGGTCGCTATCTTACTTCGGTGCTAGATTGGCGAATTGTCGATTACCTACCTAGGGCTTCCGCTTGTTGGTGAGGCTAAAGGTGAATGACTGGAGGATTGTCTTTGATAGGCTAGAGTCCAAGATGGCTGGTTGGAAGACAGTGATATTATCTAAGGGTGGAAAGCTGGTTCTACTCAAACATGTACTCTTGGCGATTCTGATCTTCTTCTGCTCAACCAGATTGTTGTCGTGTGGAGTCCAGATAGATTGGAAAGGGTGATGTGAAGTTTTTTTTTGGTTGGAAGGAAAACAATATAAGGATGGCATTCATCTTGTAGACTGGGTACTGGTTACTAATCCCAAGAGGAAGGGAGTTCTCGACGTTCTGAAGGTGGATTGCATGAATAAGGCTTTATTTGCAAAATGGCTGCTTAGATTGTGGTGTGACTCAGAAGATCTAGTATGGCGTCTTATGAGAAAGATTTATGGCATTGGTGGCTCTAGAGTTGCTCCCGATATTTGACTGCCTTCGTCACTATGGCAGAGCATTAAGAAGATTTTGCCTGAGATGAGAGAGCAGATGCAAGCGGTTCTCGGGAGTAGTGAGAACTTTAGGTTCTCGTTGGATGACTAGACGGGAGATGATGCCCTTGGTGATCGCTTCCCGCAGCTTATGGCAATTGCAGAGTCCAAGGATGCTCTCGTTAGCCGAGTTTGGACGCATAACTCGTGGTCCTTGTCCTTTGTAGCAGAGTTTTCTAAACAAAGATTGGCAGACTTCTTACAACTGGAGACTGAGTTGGCCGATGAGGCTAGCCCTTCTAATGGAAGGGACCACTACGAATAGACGGAAGGGAGGTTTACTGTAAAGAAAACGTATCGCGTTTTTGCAAATGATCAGTAGACGCATCATGAAGATATTTCACGCGATTTAAAGATTGTATGGGTGAGCAAGATACCACAAAGAATCAAGGTCTTTCTTTGGCTAATTATTCATGGCCACATCCTTGCTAAAACACATCAAGATAGGATCCTGCGTAGCGAAGATAGTCGATGAGACATGTGTGGGATTTTAAATGAGGATTTGGATCATCTTTTCTTCAAATGTGAACATTCAGCCCAAGTATGGTGAGCAATAGAAATCTCATGGATGAGGGTGGATGATAGTTCCTGCTTCTGGAGATCCATTAGGGTGCATTGTTGCGACTTTCATGAGGACAACTCATTACATTGCGATTCTTTGGGCCATTTGGTCGCTAGGAATGAACTCATCTTCCAGGGCCAGTGCTTTTATTTGCAAAATGTTATATAACACTGTAAGGCACTTTGTTTAGCCCGGTCATATGTACTTCAATATTTTGGTTTCATTTAATTTAACTTACAGTGGATTCCACCTTGGGACGCCACCCTTTTCGATTAAAAAAATACTTTTCATGTCCCCAATAAAGATCTGTATCGTCCAGATGTCCTGAAAATAACAATGGCACTCATTAAAAATAACTCGACAGTTCAATTCAATGCATATCGTATGAACTGATAATAGGCTCAGAGGAAAGTTTGGTGTGCAGTAAACGCCATAGCATGAGCTTGGAGGAAAACTCCATAGTCCTAGTCTTGGTGACATGAGAATGGGCACCGTTGGCAAGCTGAACCAACTTCACAGTGGAAGAGGGTTGAGAAGAGGTCAGAAGACCCCCTTCTCCAGCCAAGCGATTCGACACACCAGAATCGATAATCCTGGTTGGTGTTGTGGTAGGTGCTAAGTTGGCTACAATACCAAAGGTAGTGGCGAGATGAGCAGTAGTAGCCTCACCAGTAGTACGATTTTGCAGAAACTTCATCAAGCAAGTGGTGGAAGTCCCCTAATCGCCGACGAACACCTTAAAGGGCCGAGACCATAACACGTACTTATCTGTGCCCTTGAGTTTTATAAAAGTCCCATGTATCATCCTAAAAGACATAGTGTACATGGGTTTGGTCTCAGTAGAATTTGATGCCAGCACGGTTGAATGCATGGCTCAAAGAACTGAATGATCTGTTCAATCACACATGTAGAGCGATTTGGTTGTGAGTTCTGATTCCCGGATGAGGTTAACGACGATTGTGGTTGCTCTGGATGGGCAAGTTGTAGTGCCTAGAGGGTTGGCAGCATCTTACGTGGCCCTAGATGGATTGGAGGGTCTAGGTGTCCTGGAATAAGCCATCAGCGGTGCCAAGAAGGGATGGACAGACCCACAAATGTGCAGTCTGCAGTCTTACATAACCCTAGATGGGATTTAGGGTCTTGGCGGAGCCCTAGGTGACATGGAATAGGCCATTTACAATGCCCAGAAGGGTTGGACGAACCCCCAGATGTACATGTTGCAGTCCTACGACGTCCTTGAGGTGCTTGTGGCCCCCTAGAGTGCAGGCGGCAGTGCTTGCAGTGACCTCTAGGGGCTGTTGGCGCTGTGCTTAAGCAAAGGAAGCCCCACACAGGGCTTGCAGATGAAAGAACACATGTCCGCATGAAGCGGAGAGACGATGGTCCTCGCGCACATCCAAGAGGGAGGGCTTGCACGTGCCCGAGAGAGAGAGAGAGGCCGAAGGCGGTGTCGGACATTTGGGTACGAACCCCGGTCTAGGATCGTTGCTCTACTACCATGTGGAGAAAGATTTGAGAAAGAATGAGATGTCTTATTCAATCGGTCTAGGGTTTCTTATACAGCAAGAAACCCTATGGAGGCAAAAAGAGAGAATTGCATAGATGCCCCAAAAGGGGTTACAAAACTCAACAAATATAAAGAGAAATAGCCCATTAACTTTAACATATATTATTCTTCATGGAGGATGGGGAATAAAAGGCTAAGGAGGTATTTTCGGTGTTTTTTTTGTGACATCTTGGGCCTTAAAGTTACTCACAACAAATTAGGTTTTATTTCATTTGGGTTTGCACATGATGATGCATAAGTTTGTAGTGGGGGCTCTTTGCATCCCTCCGGATGACTCTCCTAATCCATTACATAATGTTTATCTCTGATCATGTGTAGACTTCGTAGGACTGATTGGCTTGCATTAATAGAGAAAATATAAAGGAAGTTGCCAGGTTAGATGGCCTCGATCTTGTTAAGAGGTCGATTGCCAGTTTTGCTTAAGTCTATATAATATTACTTGAGGTGGATCCCAACCTGGGAGTCCACCCGTGCACTTTTCAAAAAAAAATCTTCTTCATATCCACCCATCTTTTACCTATTCGCGTGCATCGTTGATTAGAATATCTTAGACGACACTCCTTTTAGTCCAGTTATAATCAAAATATTGGTGACGACCACTTGGTCTGGAGGACCATGAGGAGGACCATGACCTGACACAAAATGAGGAGGGCTTTGGTATGCTCAAGATCAAAGATATGAATATAACCCTTCTGGTTAAATGGGTCTTCGGAATAGGAGGCAATGTTGATGATCTTCTCACTCGGTTGATACATACTTTTCATGGTGTGGGGGTCACTCTTTCTATGGAGTGAATGTTGTTCATTCACCTTCAGTTTTTTGGTAGGGTATTTGCACTATTCTACTGAAGATCACTCAATCCTTGAGGCATGTTGTAAATGTGGAAAGAGAACATTGACTTGATTATCAAAGGACGACATAGAGCTTTCTTATATAAAGAGAAGAGAGGGCGAATTAAATAATAGAGGCAAAAGAAATAGGAAATACATAAAAGATATGTTGAGAGGAGGAATTGGATGAGATATATATTCCATAGAGCCAGGGTCTCTTATATAGAGAGAAAACCCTAGAGAGTACAAGGGTTACGGAACATAAAGGGTCACTGGGAGTTACGGAACATGAAGGGTCACAGAGGGTTACGGAACCCAAAGGATCACATGGGGTTGCGGAACCTGAAGGGTTACAAACATAAATATAAATATAATAACTCTAACACTCCCCCTCAAGCTGGAGCTGAGAAAGCTGCAGCTTGTAACAAAAAGAAAAATCATACACCACATCTTCACACAATGCACCATAAGAACATATATCTGCTGCTGGTTGAAGACCTCGCTCGAGCTTGGGTCTGCGACTTTCAGGTCACCGAAACGTATCTCTGCCATGCCTGTAGAGTTGTTGCGATATCAGGTCACCGGAACGTATCTCTGTCGTGCCTGGAGGTCACCGGAACATATCTCTGTCGTGCCTAGAGAAGAATCGTTGTAGACAAAGTCCAACGTGGAGTAGCAGTTGGGTCGTAAAAGACAAGGTCTTAAATGTCGGTTTCGGTCACCATTTCGGTATCGACCAAAATAGGATTTCGATGGAATTTCGGTGGAATTTCGACCGAAATTTTGGTCATTTCGGTCATTTTTTGTACTAGGACCCCCATATTTCGGGTCATTTCGGTCATTTCGATCGAATTTCGATTTCGACTGGATATCGATATTCGACAGAAATTCGACCGAATTTCGCTGAAATTTGATGCCATGGTAAAAGAAGAAGTATACGCCCTAACGAAGAAGTCGATGCTCGGTGAAGACTGATGATCTGACGAACAAGTCATGGTGAAGTAGGGGTTGTAGGAGGGGGGGGGAGCTCCAGGTTGTGCCGGCGATGCAGGAGGTGCGGCTGGAGTTGCTAGAGCCTTGGGAGGTGCTTTAGGTGCCGCTGAAGGTGGCAGCTGGTGTTGCTAGGGACTCAGACTGCCTTACACAAGACCATCGAATCCATGAGCGACGCAGGAGGTCCAGCCCTCTCTTATTGTCGGCGGAGAGAGGGCTGGTGGTAGCGGTAGATTTAGGGTATTAGGCTTCAGACTAGGACCGTTTCTCTGATACCATGTTGAGAGGAGGAATTGGATGAGATATATATTCCATAGAGCCAGGATCTCTTATATAGAGAGAAAACCCTAGAGAGTAAAAGGGTTAAGGAACATGAAGGGTCACTGGGAGTTACGGAACATGAAGGGTCACAGAGGGTTACGGAACCCGAAGGATCACATGGGGTTACGGAACCCGAAGGGTTACAAACATAAATATAAATATAATAATGTTGGGAGAAATGAATAACCTATCTTATTCCATAAGCCCTAGGCTCTCTTATATAGGAGAGTAGCCTATGGGTAAATTACATAAAGTAGACAACGGAAAAATAAAATAACGAAGAGGTACAAGTACTCTATATGCGTCAACACTCCCCCTCAAGATGGAGCATAGATATCAATCATGCTCAGCTTTGACGCACACTTCTGGAATGGACCTCGAAGTAATGCCTTGGTGAATATATCAGCAGTCTGATTCTCTGATGTAACGTGAGATGTAGCAATGAACCCCTTCTGAATCATGTCACGTATGTAGTGACAGTCAACCTCAATATGCTTGGTCCTCTCATGAAAGGTTGGGTTGTTTGCAATCAACAAGGCGGCCTGATTGTCACATTCCAATATCATAGGAAGCGGTATATCAAGACATAGATCTGTAAGTAAAGATTTCACCCACATCATTTCTGTGCTAGCCTGGGCCATAGCCCTGTATTCGGATTCAGCACTGGATCTAGCTACTACTGTCTGTTTCTTGCTCCTCCACGAGACTAGGGCATCTCCAACATAGACTGCAAATCCTGAAGTGGACTTCCTGTCCTTGGGGCATCCTGCATAGTCTGCATCAGCACATGCTGTAATAGAGATCTCCTTTCCCTTCTTAAATAGCAAGCCTGCACCTGGAGATGATTTTAGATATCTCAGAATCATGTGTATTGCATCCATATGGACCTGACATGGTTGCTCCATGAACTGGCTCACACGACTCACTGCAAATGATATATCAGGTCTAGTGATCGTGACATACAGTAGTTTGCCTACCAGTTCTCTTTACCTTCTCCTGTCCACCTCTTCCGTGTCATCATCATAGAGCTTCATGCTGGGATCCATTGGTGTCGTAGCAGGTCGACACCCTAGCATCCCTGTCTCACTCAATAGATCTGTAACATATTTCCTCTGCGACATTACTAATCCATATGGATTTCTAGCAAACTCCAGCCCCAAAAAATATCTAAGGACTCCCAAGTCCTTGGTGACAAATTCGGTTCCCAGCCTTTCTTTCGCCTGCTTAATTCCCTGCTCATCATCTCCTGTAATCAAGATATCATCAACATAAACCATGATTACAATGATACCTCTAGCCGTCTTCTGTACAAACAAGGAATGATCAGCATTGGAGCGTCTATATCCTTGTTTCTCAAAAAGATCTGAGAGCTTCTGAAACCACGCTCTGGGGCTCTGCTTAAGGCCATAGATGGCCTTATGTAACCTGCATACCTTGGAACACTCCCCCTCAACAGCAAACCCAGGTGGCTGTTGCATATAGACTTCCTCCTGCAATTCGCCATATAGGAATGCATTCTTTACGTCCAGCTGATAAAGCGACCAGTCTCTAGCAACTGCAACTAATAACAAGATCCGCAGAGTGGAATGACGTGCCACAGGCGAGAATGTGTCAAGGTAATCTACTCCGTATGTCTGTGTGAAGCTACGTGCAACAAGGCGCGCCTTGTACCTGTCAATGGAGCCATCTGCATTGTGTTTCACCGTAAACACCCACTTGCAGCTCACCGGATTCACATCTGGAGGTATAGGAACCAAGCTCCAAGTTCCTCTAGACTGAAGTGCCGCCATTTCTTCTTCCATTGCTAGCCGCCATCTAGTATCCTGCAGAGCATCATGATGATTCCGTGGAATGTATGTAGCTGAAAGTGCCATAGCAAACGACCTGAAGTCTCCAGATAGCCTCTCAAAAGACACGGCTGCTGATAATGGATATTTGGCACAGCTTCTCTTCGACTTCCGTAGAGCAATTGGAACATCCAAATCATCTGTATTCTCATCTGGCTCCTGCACTATATCCTGCTTAGAAATGTCGTCAGATTCATCAACATTAATATTTTCATTACATACCATAGGCGAGCTAGTTGACGGGTCAGGACCATGAGCTGGAGGAGGCCTGCGGGTGTAATGGAACGGTAGCGGTGAGACAAGCGGTGGCGGTGGTGGTGGTGGTGGCGGTGGTGGCGGTGGTGGTGGTGGTGGTGTCATGTATATGGCATCAGGAGATATAGATGGTAGCTGCTTGTCTCTTGATGCTGAAAAATACATAACAGTTTCAAAAAATGTAACATCTGCACTGATCATATACCGCCGACGCACAGGATCAAAATACTTGTACCCCTTTTGAGTTCTGGAGTACCCAATAAAGACACACTTGACAGCCCTAGGAGAGAGCTTGTCAGTACTAGGCGACAACTGATGGACGAATGCAACCGACCCAAACACACGAGGAGTAAGAGTGAACAGATCCTTGTCAGGATGAATGAGAGAAAACGGAATCTGTTCATTCAAGACAGACGAAGGCATACGGTTGATTAGGTAACATGCAGTGAGAACTGCATCACCCCAGTAGGAGTAGGGAACATGACTCTGTATAAGAAGTGATCTTGTGACATCAAGAAGGTGACGGTGTTTTCTTTCAGCAATCCCATTCTGTTGAGATGTATGAGCACAAGATGTTTGGTGAATAATCCCTTTTGAGGAGTAGTAATTGGCCAGAATGTTGGTGCACAACTCTAAAGCATTATCACTTCTCACAAGCTTGACAGATGTGGAGAAAACATTTTGTATTTCATTCAGAAAATGAATAATAATATTTCCTGCTTCAGATTTATTTTTCATCAGAAACACCCATGACACTCTAGTGAAATCATCCACAAATACAATATAAAACCTGTGTCCCTGATGATCGGGAACACGACTCGGACCCCAGACATCGATATGAAACAACTCAAACTTGGAGTTACTACTCCGACCTGGACGACTGGGAAAGGGCGACCTGTGTTGCTTTCCCAACTGACACGCCTCACACTGTATAGGTGTGTGAGAGAGACCATATGGTAGAACTCGACGCAACTTCCGAAGCGGTAAATGACCAAAACGCAGATGCCATAATAAGGTTGATACTTGTCCCAAAGAAGAGGATGAGGTTCCAGCAAAAGGAGTCTGATTCAGGCGGTAGAGGCCTCCTTGCTCATAACCACGGCCAATCATGTTTCCCGTATGGATGTCCTGAAAAATCAAAGAAGATGGATAAAAAATTGCCCGACAATGTAAATCCTTCGTAATCTGACTAATTGACAATAGATTCATTGAAAAATTAGGTGCATGTAGCACGTTCTTGAGCTGCATAGAAGATGTCAATCTAGCCTCCCCCTGACCAGTTATGGGGGAATGAGTGCCATTGGCAATCACTACTGTTCGACCTGGAGGGATCTGAGTGTATCCTGAAAGCAGACTCTGGTCGCCACATAGGTGATGTGTATCGCCCGAGTCCATAATCCATGGTAAAGTATCTGATCTACTACTGTTCAGTGCAAGTATACTACCTGTGGTACTGGTAGATGCAGAGGCAGAAGCAACAGCATCAGAATGACTCTCTGCAGTTGGTGCTGGTCCAGATGGTGGAATAATGCCCCTCAGACGGGCAACAAGATCGTCGAACCGTTGATCCAAGGTAGCAACAGATGGGGGCTCTATCTGCTCAGCAGCTCTCGCGGATGCAGGAAATCCGTGCTTTGAATAACTTGTATCTTCATTGTGTCCGACTCGGTGATAATAGGTGCATGTTGGCCTAGTGCGGCCACCCCTTCCACGGGGTCCACGTCCATGGCCCTGGTGATGAAATCCGCGACCTCTATTTGCTGCCATGGCTGAAGAATTCTGACTCGCAGCTGTTGAAGGAACTGTAATCCGACTCAGTCTATGAAAAGCTTCCTCCATGGGAGGGATAGTAGAGTCGGCCAAAATCTGTGATCGTGCCGCCTCGTACTCAGGATCAAGTGCAGCTAGAAACACGCCCACCATAGTCGCGTTCCTATATGTCTTCTGATGTTCTGGCGTGGCTGTCAGGGGCATGAAGCTATAGAGCTTCTCGAACATCCCTCTTAGTGATGTATAGAGGGAATGTAGGGGGCGATCATTCTGCTTGATGGTGAAGATATCATGCTGGAGTTGCAGAATCTTTGTCTCGTTCTTCGCCTGGGAATATGTAGCCGCCAGAATGTCCCACATATCCTTCGCTGTGGGTTGATGGAGGATGTCGTTGGCAATCTCATTTGCCAACGTGCCAGATAGCCAAACCTTGGCGTATGCGTCATCAGCCTCCCAGGAGGCATTGGTTCCAGTCTTCTCAGCAGGCTCTGGTTCGGTAAGAATGTGCTTCTTACCCGTAGACTTCATCATGCTCATGAACTGCATTGCCCACAGTTCATAGTTAGTACCATCCATCTTGACAATAGGCGCTGGACCACGGAATGCGCCAATAGATGGGATATGTGCCTTGCTTTCTGACATACTGGATACTGAAGACTGGAACGTCTGACAAACCAATCTGTGATTTGTCTACAATGACATAGACGAGTTTAGTTGCACGTGTAGACCTCAAGCAACTATACCCATGTAGATGAAGGTGCTCGCTTTAGGGCCTTACGCGTGCCCCCGTACAATCTACTGGTGCGCTGGATGAGTAGGCGCACTTGTGCGCGATACACGCACTGGTTGGCGCGCTGGGATGCACGCTACTGTGCCACGGGACCTTGCTCAGATGTGCACAGAGCCTCTGGGATATGCGCTGGTGCGCAAGGTGCGCTGGGGCGATACTGCTGCACGCTACTGGTGTCCAAGAGGGGAACACGCTAGTGATGCAATGTGCGTTGGCGATGCACGGCACCACACGCTAGCGTGCGCGCTACCGCACGCAGGCGAGGAGAAATGCCAACGCGCGAAGGAGGCGGCGCAGTGCGTGTAGCCCGAGAGAGAAGGGGGCGGCGTCGATCGGAGGAAGAGGCTGGCGGGTGGGGGTAGGGTTAGGGTTTCGAGAACTCCGATCTAGGACCGTCGCTCTGATACCATGTTGGGAGAAATGAATAACCTATCTTATTCCATAAGCCCTAGGCTCTCTTATATAGGAGAGTAGCCTATGGGTAAATTACATAAAGTAGACAACGGAAAAATAAAATAACGAAGAGGTACAGGTACTCTATATGCGTCAACAAATAACTCTAACAAGATACAACAACAAAGCCTTTTCCCACTTTAAGTAGGGTTGGCTACATGGATTTTTTGCCTCCATTTAGATTTATCTTGGGTCATTCTCGAGCTTAGATCCAAAAAATTAAGATCCCTTCGTATATTCTCATTCCAACACTTGGGCCTTCCATGCCCTCTTTTAGCCGGCTCAACATTCCAAAACTCACATCTCCTCACCGGTACATCAACTGACCTCCTTTGCACGTGGCCAAACCACCTTAAGCGATTTTCTCGCATCTTATCTTTGATCGGAGCTACACCCACTTTCATTCTGACGGCATCATTCCGAATCCAATCTTTACATGTGTATCCACACATCCACCTTAGCATTTTCATTTCTGCTACTGTCATTCTCTGCACGTGTCTATGGTTCACTGACAAACATTTAGATCCATAGAGCGTAGCAGATTTCACAACTGCTTTGTAAAATTTCCTTTGATTTTCAAAGAATTTGCTTATCACAGAGAACAATAGAGGCTCCTCTCCACTTTATCCAACCTGCATTTATTCTATCTGTAACATCTCCATCAATTTCTTCATCATGTTGCAAATAGATCCCAAGTATCTAAAAGAGCCTCTCTTCTAAATGTTATCATCACCAATTTTAACATCGATTCCTTCACCTGTGCTTCCATGAAAAGTACACTCCATATATTCAGACTTAGCCCTGCTTA
Organism: Ottelia alismoides; assembly: GCA_037367405.1. Lineage (NCBI taxonomy): Eukaryota > Viridiplantae > Streptophyta > Magnoliopsida > Alismatales > Hydrocharitaceae > Ottelia > Ottelia alismoides. The sequence continues at coordinate 132,989 of JAZKJV010003803.1, read as the reverse complement.
TACGAAATCCTTTAGTCTCCAAAGCATGTCTTCAGACCTCAAGTTTCTCATTTACTCCATCTCTAGTCTCATCAATCAACACAATATCATCAACGAATAACATAAACCAAGGTATCTCATCATGAGTGTGACTTGTCAACTCGTCCATAATTAAAGTAAAATGGAATGGACTAAAAGTTGAACGTTGATGCAGACCAGTGTTGATGTCAAAATAATCAATCTTCCCAGACTGTATCCTTACACAAGATAAAGCCCTATCATACATATCTTTTATGAGGTTAATGTATAGGATATGTACTTGTCTCTTTTCCAGAACTCTCCACAATATCTCCCGTGGGACAAAATCCTAAGCGTTCTCTACAACAACAACAACAACAACAAAGCCTTTTTCCACAATTAAGTAGGGTCGGCTACATGGATTCTTCGCCTCCATTCAGATCTATCTTGGGTCAATCTCGGATTTATATCCAAAAAACTAAGATCCCTTCGTATAGTCTCTTTCCAACACTTCTTGGGCCGTCCTCGCCCTCTCTTAGCCGGCTCAACATCCCAACACTCGCATCTCCTAACCGGTGCATCAGTTGACCTTCTTTGCAAATGACCAAACCATCTTAAGCGGTTTTCTCGCATCTTATCCTCGATCGGGGCTACACCAACTTTCTTTCTGATTGCATCATTCCGAATCCGATCTTTTTGTGTATGTCCACACATCCATCTTAGCATTTTCATTTCTGCTACAGCCATTCTCTGCACATGCCTATGGAGGTTCATCCTCTTAGCTCTGTAAATCTCCATTCTTCTCCTACGCAAGTGGATGGCTTCAATAGTTGAGCGACCTGGCCTAAAATCGAGTTGATTTTCTTTTACTTTGGAAACTTGCCTCAACCTTCTTTCGATCACATGCTCCCAAATTTTCATAGTGTGACTCATCAGCTAGATACCTCTGTAATTTGAACAATTTTGAATGTCTCCTTTGTTCTTATAAAGAGGCACCATGATGCTTCTCCTCCATTCTTCAGGTATTTTCTTGCTTCGCCAAATAACATTGATAAAATTTGTAAGCCAAATCAAACCACACCCACCTAAAACTCTCCAAACTTCTACAGGAATGTCATCATCTCCTACACCTTTTCCATGTCTCTTAACCTTCAAAGCATCCTCTACTTCCTTCTTTTGTATTCGTCAGTAGGTTGCATGATTCAAGTAACTTTCACTACTAGCTAGATTTTCCAAAGTGGTCTCTCTATTTCCTTCCCCAATGAAAAGCTTATGGAAGTATTGCTTCCATCTAGTCTCTATATCCTTATGAGTCACACACATGTGACCTTCCTCATCCTTAATGCATCTCACTTGATAAAGATCTTTGATCTTTCCTTCTCTTGCTTTAGCTAGCCTGAATATATCCTTCTGACCCTCCTTAGAATCGAGATTTTTGTACAAAACTTCATAAGCTTTTGACTTAGTTTCGCTTACCGATTTCTTTGCTTCCTTCTTAGTTATTTTATAGTTTGTGACAGTTTCATATGTTCTATCCTTAGACATAGCTTTAAAGCAAGATCTTTTAATTTTAAGCTTCTCTTGTACCTCTCTACTCCACCACCAAGCCTCCTTTTGGCTTGGAGCTCCTCCCTTTGACTCGCCTAGCATCTCTTTGGCTACCCTTCGGATACAAGATGCTACCGCCTCCCACATCTCATTAGCACTTCCGTTATAATACCAAGAAAAATCTTCTAAAACCTTCTCCCTGAAGCTTGATTGCTTCAATTGAAGATTCTACCATATAGTTCTAGTGATCTTGGAAACCCTCATTTTCTCTACTAGCCCTTTTATTTGCATATCCATGATTAACAAGCGATGTTGGGTGGTCATGCTCTCTCATGGGATTACTTTGCAGTCTTTGCAACACAATTGATCTCTCTCAACGTAAAGTAGTCTATCCGTGTTCTAGTCGAGCCACTCTTATAAGTAATTAAATGTTCCTCCCTCTTATTGAAGAAAGTATTTGCAATGAAAAGATCATAACCTATTACAAAATCCAGAGACTTTTCTCTCTTCATTTCTATTCTCGAAGCCATGTCCTCCATGAACACTAGCATGCTTTGAAGCATCCTTTTCTACATGTCCATTAAAATCTCCACCTAGCCAAATCATCACTCTTTGTGGGATTTCTTGCATAATCTTATCTAAATCGTCCCAAAAAGCTTGTTTAGTCCAATCATCTAAATCAATTTGTGGTTCATAAACTGAGATGATATTCAGAATTTCTTCTCCGAACACCACTTTTAGCAATATAATCTGATCCCCAGATCGTTGCACCTCAACCACACAATCCTTCAAATCCTTACGAACAACCAGTCCAACACCATTTCTGCCCTTATCTTTACCTGAATACCAAAGTTTAAAGCATATCTCCTCGATCTCCCTTGCTTTCTCTCCAACCCATTTTGTCTCTTGTAGACATAATATCCGAATCTTCCTTTTTTCCTTCGCATCAACTATCTCTACCGATTTGCCAGTCAAAGCCAATATTCCAAGTACCTATCCGCAACTTTCTTTGCAACCTCTTTTGGACTAACTTCTTTACCCGCATGCGCCCATCATGCAAGAAACCTTACAAAATTTGGACTGCATCCGGGCAGTTGTGCAACTAAACTAGCTTATTTACTCGCATGTGTTCCTCATGCGAGAATCCTTGCAAATTTTGAATTACATCCGGGCAACGATGTAGCGGTCTTTGCCAACTTCTCATTGCATTTAGGCGATGCAACGCGTCGCAAGTAGGGAACACCCCAACGAAATCTAGACGTTCGCTTCAATCCATAATTAAAAGATCCGAACGAATTCGAGAAAAATTCCTAAAAAGTGTTCTTGAAAGAACACTATTTAGGAATTTATCCGAACGGTTTTGAGACAAATTCCTAAATAATGTTCTTAAAAGACCACTATTTAGGAATTTATCTCTCCTGCGTTGGCTGTCGGCTACCAAACGCGCAACCCTCCTCAATTTACCTGGGCTTGAGACCGGTCATGGCTGAATTGAAATATATAAAAGATACAGAAAGATACATATGTTTCTCAAAACTCGCCCTCAAGATGGAGCGTAGATGTCAATCATGCTCAGCTTGGAACTACGTCTCTGGAATGACCCTCTGGCTAGAGCCTTAGTGAAAACATATGTTGTATATTCCCCTGAGCTGACATGGGAAGTAGAGATAAACTTTTTATAAATCATGTCACGAGTATAGTGACGATGTTCCTCAATGTGCTTAGTCCTACCGTGGATGGCAGTGTTGTTGGCAATGAAAAGAGCAGCCTGGTTATCACATTGCACCTGCATAGGAAGAGGCAAGTTGATAGCTAGGTCTATCAGAATGGATCTAACCTACATCATCTCAGTGCTCCCGTGCGCCATGGCTCTGTACTCTGACTCAGTACTATATCTAGCAACCACGATCTTTTTCTTTCTCTTTTATGACACCAAATAACTCATTATTGATACTACAAAGATGGAGGCAGATTTCCTATCCTTGGAGCATCCTGCATAATCTGCTTCTGTACAAGACGTCATGGCAAGGGATGTTCCTCTGCTAAAAAAATCATGTACTTGGAGAAGACTTCAAATACCTCAGTATCATGTGAAAAGCCTTCATGTGGGCTTGTCTTGGCTTCTCCAAAAACTTGATAACTTTTCTCATAACAAAGAAGATATCTGACCTAGTAATAGTTACATAGAGCAGCTTCCCAATGAGCTCCCTGGATATCTGCTTGTACACTTCCTCTGTAACATCATTATATAGCTTCATGCCGACATCCATGAGAGTCGTGGTAGGTTCGGAATCTACCATGCCTATCTCTGGAAGGAGATCTAACATACTTATTCTGGATTATCACAAGACTCCACCGGTTCCCGGTGAACTCAAGTCCTAGGAAGTATCGTAATTTGCCAAGATCCTTAGTGACAAACTTCTGTCCAAGGAACTCCTTAGTCACACCAATGTTGGTACATCATCTCATGTAACAATGATATCGTCAACATAAACCATAATGATAACTATATCTCTCTAATACCTCTGAACAAAAAGTGAATGATTCATAGTCGATCTCATAAAGCCCTACTGTTTAATCAAGTCTGGGAGAATTTAGAATCATGCCCTAGGACTTTGTTGAAGGCCATAGATAGACTTGTAAAGTTTGCAAACCTTCTGACATTCTTCCTCAGTCTTGAACCTTGTTCATATCATCATATAAGGCCTTCTTCATATCTAGCTGAGACAGAGACTAGTCTTGTACCATTGCAACTGAGAGAAGGATCCGAAGAGTGGAATGATGAATCACTAAAGAGAATTTGTCGATAGTCCACCCCATAGGTCTGGGCCCACGAGCCACAAGCCTATCCTTGTCGTGATTAATACTTCCATCTGCATAGCGCTTCATTGTAAATGAACATTTGCAGCCGACTGTAGATATAATGGGAGCAGTAACCAAGCTCTATGTTCCACAGGGCTGGAGCGCTCCTATCTCCTCCTCCATAGCAAAGAGCCATTGACTGTTGCGCATAGCGTCCGGATATGTTTGTGAGATCTCTACAACTTAGTGACCCACAAAAAACCTCATGAACCTGCTAAAAGATCCCCAAAGAAACATGAGCAGTGAGAGGATACATAGCACATGTACACCTTTGCTTCTGAAGATCAATGGGATGCAATTCTGCTGAGTCTGCGATATGCTTCCTCCATGAGGGGACGGTAGCATCTGCAAGTAACTAAGACTATGTTGCATCGTACTCAGGATCAAGAGCATCGAAAAAGATACCAACCATAATGACATTCTTGTATGCCTTCTGCTGCTCTGGAGATGTTGCCAGAGACATAAAGCTGTGATGCTACTCAGACATGCCCCTAAGAGACATATATAAGGTATAAAGAGGACGACCAATCTGCTTGACCATGAAGATGTCATGCTGGGGCTATAGTATCTTCGTCTCATTCCTTACCTGATAGTATATAGCAACACGGATGTCCTACATTGCCATGGTAGGGGGCTAATGTAGGATATCATGCCATCTCTATAATCAGGGTACCGGATAGCTAACCATGTGCGTACGCGCCATCTTGCTCCCATGAGGCATTATCCCCAGTCTTCTCGGTCAGCTCTTCCCATGTTTGAATGTGCCTCTTCCCGTTGCGTTGCATAAGTCTCATGAACTGCATGGCTCGTAATTTGTAGTTGGTCCCATCCATCTTGGCTATGAGTGCCGGAACTTTGAAGGCACCCAAAGATGTGCTATCGACCTTGTTATCTGACATAATGCTGGTAACGGATGCAACTAGGGGTGTAGACTGAAGCGGAAGTGTCTACACGAATATATGGGGAATTGGTTTTATGTGTAGTTTCATGCCGCAACCGTTCCCATAAAAAACGGGTCTCTGCTATGGGTGGAGGGGTCATTTATAGATATGAAATCACCCCTTTCTGGGCAAAATCAGACCGAGGCGGTTACGCGAAGACTTTTAGGGTAGGAGGCAACACCAATGGCGCTAGGGGGACGTTTGGGGGAAGCACCGACGATGCTAGGAGGAAGCCTAGGCGACAACATTGGATGCATGTATGGGTGCTGCGGTGGTGTTGGATGCAGGCACCGAAGGCATTGGATGCGCTTAAGGGTGATGCATTCAGGGGCTATCTAGACAACCTCGCTGGGTGCACGTAGGGGTATCACGTGGAGGTGTTGTAGTGCAGAGGCGAAAATGTAGGCGGAAAAGAGGGCAGAAGGGTGGGGGGAGCGGAGATGGGGTTGGGGTGGGGGGAAGGGATTGGTCGAGGGGTTAAGAGAACTCCGGGAAAAAACCTAGAGGGTGAATTACAACATAGAAGAAAAAGAAATATAAAATACATAAAAGATATAGAAATATTAATATATCTCTCAACAATAAGCAATAAAGAGTTCTTAGGTTTTGGATGGATCATTGGAGCTAGGAGGGGTCCCTTTGCGATCGCTCATGGAGATTGTTTGTATTAGCCACGGATCATGTTATTTTCGTGGCCGAGGTTTCGGTTAAGGGGGTTATGGCACCTACATTCACCACTTACTATTATGAGTGGAGGATAAGAGCTCCTTCAGGGTATGGATGGCCTCTCTAAAGGGCGAGACTTTTTGGCTAGGATAGATGGCACATTTTCGTTTAATAAGGCTTACATGGCAACGTGGAAAGATGAATAATGAACTGATTCATATTGAGGTCTTAGGGTTCTCTTATATAAGAGGAGAACCTTGTTCGACAAATTGCATAAGAGAGATGGAAAGAAAAAGGAATACATAAAATCAGAAAAGATAAAGTATCTCTCCACACACCCTCAAGATGGAGCATAGATATCAATCATGCTCAACTTGGAACAACACCTCGAAAATGGCCCTTTGGCTAGGCCCTTCATGATCACATTTGCTTTCTGATCCCTGGAGTTGACTTGTGAAGTAGAGATATAGTCCTTTTGAATTATGTCACGAGTATAGTAACAATCCACCTCGATATGCTTGGTCCTCTCATAGAAGACATGGTTATTGGCAATGAAAAGAGCAGCTTGGTTATCACATTGTATATGCATGGGAAGAGGCATGCTAATAGCTAGGTCACTCAGATTGGTTCTGACCCACATCATCTCAATACTCCCTTGTTCCATGGCTCTATACTCAAACTTTGCACTAGATCTGAAAATCACAATATGCTTCTTGTTCTAACATGACACCAAAGAGCTACCTATGATCACTGCAAAACCTGAGGTAGACTTCCTGTCCGTTGGACATCCTGCATTATCGGCATCCGCACATGCTGTAACAGTAAGGGATGTCCCTTTGCTAAAGAACAATCTAATACTAGGAGAGGACTTCAGGTACCTCATAATTATATGGACTGCATTCATATACACATGTCTAGGCTGCTCCATGAATTAGCTGACTCTGCTCACTTCAAAGTGATGTCTGGCTTGGTGATGGTCACATATACAAGCTTCCCAATGAGCTCCATGTACCACCTCTTCTTTACCTCTTATGTATGATCATCGTATAACTTCATGTTGGGGTCCATGGGAGTAATGGCAGGTCTGCAGTCCACCATGCATGTATCGGAGATAAGATCAGTGACATACTTCCTCTGGGTCATAATAGGACCCCATTGATTCCTGGCAAACTCAAGTCTTATGAAGTAACATAAATCGCCAAGGTCCTTGGTAACAAATTGATGTCTAAGAAAATTCTTAGCCGCATGGATACCCTGTATATCATCTCTTGTAACAATGATTTCATCAACGTAGACCAGTATAACAACTATGCCTCTCCGAGTCCTTTGAAAAAACAATGAATGATCTGTAGTTGATCTCATAAATCCGTGTTGCTCTATCAAGTCCGAGAGCTTCTGTAAGCATACTATGGAGCTCTGATTTAAGGCCACAGATAGCCTTACAAAATGTGTAAACCATCTGATACTCCCCCTCAGCAATGAACCCAAGTGGCTGCTGCATGTAGGCTTCCTCATGCAGATCTCCATAGAGAAATGCATTCTTTAAATCAAGCTGAGATAAAGACCAGTCCCCTATCACTGCAATTGAGAGAAGGATCGGCAGTATAGAATGACGAGCCACATGAGAGAAGGTATGTTAATACTCCACTCCATACGTCTAGGTGAATCCACGAGCTACAAGCCTTACCTTGTAGCTATCAACATTTCCATCTGTACAGTGCTTTACTGTGAACACTCACATCCCACCACATATGCTCTTGTAGGAGCTTCAACAAGGCTCCACATGCCAGCGACTGTAATGTGGCCAACTCCTCCTCCATGGTAAGGTTCCACTGACTGTCTCGTACGAGCTCCTGATATGTTCGTGGAATCTCTACAACTTATAGACCCATGATAAAATTTTAAAATCCTTTAAAAGACACACCAAAGAGATATGGGGAGATAGAGGATACATAACTTAGGTATGCTTTTACTTTCGCAGAGTAATATGTACATCAAGGTCATATACATCCTCCTCGACCTATAAACTAGCCTCCTGAGAAGGTGACATGACTGTTGAGGACCTATAACCTGCTCATCTTATATATTAACATATTGCATATAAAATCATCAGTGCCATCAGTAGAAATAATTTGCTCAGAACATACTTGGGGCATGCTAAATAATGGGGTCCAACGTACTAGGTAGTCGAGATGGAGGAGCAACCACAATAAGAGGTGATGGTGGAGGTGGTGGAGGAGTAGGAGGGACCACTGGAGGAGGTAGTGGTGGAGTAGGAGGGACCACTGGAGGAGATGGTGGTGGAGTAGGAGAGACAACTAGAAGAGGTGTTGGTGGAGAAGGAGGAGGTGGTACGTGCATATCTTCCCCTGACTCAAGGTAATTATCCTATCACCTGTAGGAGTAAAGTACATAATTGATTAAAAAAATGTGGCATCAGTACTAACTTAGTATCTCTGTCTAACTAGATCAAAGCAACGATACCCTTTTGGGTCCGAGAGTTCCCCCACAAAAATACACTTGATAACTGTGAGAGAGAACTTGTCATGACCAAGGGTCAGATGGTGAACAAAGGCCGTGGAGAGAAAAGAATGGAAATTATATATTCATGAAGCCATGTGGTTCTCTTATATAAGAGAGTAATCTGTTGGGCAAATTACATAAAGACAACAAAGGTAATAAATAATAGATAAATGATATGAAAGATAACTAATATTTCAACACTCCCTCTTAAGTTGGAGCGTAGATATCTATCAGGCTCAGCTTGGAGCAACATCTCTGGTAAGGCCCTCTGGCTTAGAGTCTCGGTAAGTACCTCTATTGTGTGGTTTCCAGAGCTAACATGAGTAGTGGAGATGAGGCCCCTTTGTATCATGTCATGAGTATAGTGACAATCCACTTCGATGTGCTTGGTCCTCTCATGGAAGGCTGAGTTGTTTGCAATGAAGAGAGCAGCTTGGTTGTCACATTGGAGGTGCATAGGAAGAGGTACCTCAACAGTCATGTCAGTAAGAACATATCTGACCCACATCATGTCTTTACTAGCTTGCTTCATGGGCCTGTATTCTGATTCTGCACTAGATCTGGCAACCACAGTCTGCTTCTTGCTCTTTCATGATACCAAAGAATTTCTTATGAACACTGCAAAGCCAGAAGTGGACTTCTTGTCCTTGCCCTTGGGACACCCCGCATAATCTGCATCTGCACAAGCTGTAACCGCAAGGGATGTACCTCTGTTAAATAAAAGACCAGTGCTTGGTGAGGCCTTCAGATACCTCAAAATCATGTGGATTGCATCCATATGTGTCGGTCTAGACTGCTTCATAAACCGACTCACGTTGCTCGCTGCAAAGGATATATCTAGCCTGGTAATAATCACATAAAGAAGCTTCCCAACAAGCTCCTTGTACCTCCTCTTATCGGCCTCATCAGTGTCATCATGATAGAGCTTCATGCTCGGGTCCATAGGAGTAGTGACAGGCTTGCAATCTGCCATGCCTATCTCAAAGAGATCTGTAATGCACTTCCTTTGTGTCATCACACGACCTTGCTGGTTCCTGGCGAACTCTAGTCCAAGGAAGTAGTGTAGGCTACCAATGTCCTTGGTCACAAACTGTTGACGTAGGAAATCCTTAGCAGTCTGGATGCCCTGCTCGTCATCCCCTGTAACAATGATATGATCAACATAAATAAGTATGGCAACGATACCTCTCTAAGTTTTCTGAACAAACTATGAATGGTTGGCAATCGATCTCACAAAACCTTGTTTCTCTATCAAGTCCGAGAGCTTATGGAACCATGCTCTTGGACTCTGCTTAAGGCCATAGATCGCCTTATGAAGCCTGTAAACCTTTTGACACCCTCCTCTGCAGCGTTCCCAAGTGGCTGCTGCATGTAAACCTCCTCTTGTAGGTTACCATAGAGAAAAGCATTCTTCACATCAGGCTGATAGAGGGGCCAATCTCATGTCACTGCAACAGATAGAAGTATATGCAAAGTAGAATACCTTGCCACTGGAGAGAATGTATCATGGTAGTCCACCCTATATATCTGAGTGAACCCACGTGCAACAAGTCTTGCCATGTAGCGATCTACACTGTCATCTGCTCGGTGCTTCACCGTGAACACTCATTTGCACCCAACAATGAATGCGCAATTGGAGCTGAAACAAGACGGTGTTGGTGATGGTAAGGGAGGTGGTAGAACAGGTACATGAGGTTGTAAAGCTGTAGGAGGTTGAGGCATGTAGACCTCATCGTCAGAGTCAGATGGGGCCGATCTGTCACCTGTAGGAGAGAAATACATAACAGACTTAAAGAATGTAACATTAGCACTGATAAAGTATTTTCGCCGAAGCGGATCAAAGCAACGATACCCGTTTTGGGTATGATAGTAGCCAACAAAGACACACTTGACAGTTCTGGGGAAGAGCTTGTCAGATCAGGCAAAAGATTGTGAACAAAGGCCACGGGGGATAAGGGAGAATAGACCCTTCTTGGGAAACACAATCGAAAAGGAACTTTTTCTCCTAAAACAGAGGATGGTATATGGTTCACTAAGTAGCAAGTAGTGAGAACTGCATCATCCCAATAAGAGGGAGGAGCGCAACTCTGAATTAGAAGGGTTCTGGTCACATCGAGTAAATGACGATATTTGTGCTCGACAACACCGTTCTATTGAGATGTATAAGAACACAAGGTCTGGTGTACAATGCCAAGTGACCTGAGAAATTCGAATAGCAGTAAAGTGAAAAACTCTAATGCATTATTAGAACGCAAATACTTGACAGAAGCAGAAAAATATTCTTTATCTCATTGATAAATAATTTAATGACAGACCCAACCTTATACTTATTCTTTAACAAGAAAATCCAAGAAAGTCTAGAATAGTCATTGTAGAAGGAAAAGAATGAATTGCATTAATGAGAGACCCTATGGTTCTCTTATATAGGAGAGGAACCTGTTAGGAAAATTACAAGAAGAAGATAAAAGAAATAGATAATATGAAAACAATAAGAAAGATAACTAATATCTCAACAACCCCCCTCAAGCTGGAGCGTAGATATCGATTAGGCTCAGCTTGGAACAACAACTCTGATAAGGCCTTTGTTAGAAAATCGGAAGCGGAAGCGTAACATGGAAAAAGATAAATAACGAAAAAGAACAGCGGAATTTTACGTGGAACCTTACTCCGTGAGGAGCGGGATGAAACCACGGGAGAAGCTCTCAACGGGGCGTGTTATGCATTGCACTTTCTCAATGAGTACAGGAGGTCTGAGGCTCTTTATATAGCCTCTCCAGAGCCTCCAAGTCCCACCACTGGACGATGTGGGACTAAACACTGGATGGGGTAAATGGATCTCCTCCAGGATCCATTTACCCTATTACAACATAATAGGTGCACACAACTTTATACTCCAACACTCCCCCTCAAGCTGGAGCATGCAATGCTCAGCTTGGACAAACAGGAAGAAACTCAACTCAACACTACAGGACACTACAGACAATATCAACCCAACGCGCACATTGCTGCAGTCGAGGACGTTGCTTCTCATGCCGTGCAGGTGAGGAGGACGAACGGGCTGGAGTGTGAGTCAACTGAAGACTCGGAACCTGACCATCGAGTCTGAACTTGCGCCTGAAGTCTCCTCGTCGGAGAACTGGGTCTCTCCCATCTGGCTCAGAGAATGGTGCACTGCTCTGGTGTACCTATGATACCACATGAAAACCCTTGCCCTCAAGGGAATGGTCCTTTGCTCTGGAGTCCCTATGGCTCACATGAAAACTCTGGCCTGACAACAACAAGAATGATGGGGACCTCGAACTGATGACGACAACATATGCTCATCTGACAATGACCGCACACTCGTGCGTGTCTGAAACTGGAGACTCGGAAACAATGATCGTCGAGTCTGAAACTGGATTTGTAGAGTCTGAACAACGTGCACTGGCCTGGAATATGAAGATCTGACATCTGAATCTGCAACAGGACCTGTGACCCTACACATATACTCCCCCTTTTTCCCATACTTGTCGGAAAACATGACATCGACCAAGTTGGGGGAAGACAAAGAGATTGGGGGTATACACTACATGAATAATTCTTGAAAAAAAATCCTTGCGGCTTTTCATCATTTTTTTAAGCCATCACATTTTTTTTTGAAATATTTTTTTTAGGCCGTTGACATTTTTTTTACGGCTCTCTTCCTTCTTTTTTTTATGCGTACGGCTTTTCAAATGTACGTGCCTTTTTCACAAAAATTTTTTTTTGAAAAAACTTTGCGGACTCCCCTCCTTTTTTTCTTTTCATCGGTCCACTGGGCCCACTCTCTTTTGAATACATGGCCCATCATGCCAAAGTGCAGTACACACCCCCAATTTTTTTTAACAAAAAAAAATGCATATCAGACCCAACACTTGCCCTCTTAAATCGGTACATCATCTCGTCTTTTCTGGAACCTTTTTTTTCATATTTTTTTAATAACCATCGGGATCCCCTTTTGGGAACCCTAAGTCACGCACAAACCCCCTCCTTTTTCTTTTCATGCGCCGCCGCCCTCCCTCCCCGATGGGATCTCTTCTCCTGGGAGCTTGGCGAGCTGGAGATGGAGGATGCGTGCGCGGGGGGTCACGGGGATGCGTGCGCGGGGGTGGGGGGTGGGATTCTGCCTGGATGATTGCGTAGGCTGCACCGGGGCGCGCAGGTCTGCAACTTGTATGTGGCGACGCGGGGAGCCGATCAGGAGGTTCTCGGCGGCAAGACTGCCGCTGTTGGAGAAGGGCGCACTGGAGGAGATCACCGCCGCAGCCTGGATGAGAGCCACGCGAAGGGGCTTGGCGAGCCTGGGAGATCTGGAGATGCGACGCGAGTTGGGTATGGACTGTACGGCTTATGCGGTGGAGGTCTAGTATGGTTGCGCGCCTCCTGGGGTCGCCGCCGGGAAGCCCCGCAAGGGGCTTCGCACGCCTTAAGAGTAGGGCTCCGAGCGCGATGCCATCTGGGAACAGGATTCTACGCGCCATTGATCTGGAGCCGCGCGCAGAGAGGGAGCGCCGCCTGGAATCGATGGAGGGCTGCAGAAATGATACTCCACCTTGGATGCGCCTGTGCGGAAGCGGAAGCGGCTTGTAGCCATCGCCAGGAATATGTTACGCGCGGTGACGCAGCCTGGTGTTTGGCTGGGAACCCGCCTTGCAGCAGGCTACTTGCTAGGGTTTCAGAAAACCCCAAAATATAAACATGAACAGATCTCCCCCATAACAGATCACGAACAAGAATAAGAACAACAATTTTTTTTCAACATAAAACAAATCTCGACCATATATAACAACTTGAAATCCTCGAGAATCGACCCGCTCTGATACCATGTTAGAAAATCGGAAGCGGAAGCGTAACATGGAAAAAGATAAATAACGAAAAAGAACAGCGGGATTTTACATGGAACCTTACTCCGTGAGGAGCGGGATGAAACCACGGGAGAAGCCCTCAACGGGGCGTGTTATGCATTGCACTTTCTCAATGAGTACAGGAGGTCTGAGGCTCTTTATATAGCCTCTCCAGAGCCTCCAAGTCCCACCACTGGACGATGTGGGACTAAACACTGGATGGGGTAAATGGATCTCCTCCAGGATCCATTTACCCTGTTACAACATAATAGGCGCACACAACTTTATACTCCAACAGCCTTCTAGTATCATGTCATGAGTATAGTGACAGTCCATTTTTATGTGCTTGTTCTTCTCATGAAAGGTTGGGTTGTTGCCAATGAAAGAGCAGAGAGGCACCTCTATATTCAGGTCAGTAAGAACAGATTTGACCCATATCATCTCTGTACTAGCCTGCACCTTGACACTGTATTCTGACTCAACACTCGATCTAGCAACCACGGTCTGCTTCTTGCTCTTACATGAAACCGGAGGATCCCCATGAACGCAACGAAGCCTGAACTAGACTTTCTATTCTTTGGAAACCCAACATAATCTGCATCTGCACACACTGTAACTGAAAAAGATGTACCTTTGCTGACAAGAAGTCTCGTACCTGGTGAAGTCATCAGATATCTCAGAATCATATAGACTACACCCATATGTGCCTCTCTGAGCTGCTCCATAAACTGACTCACTTTGCTCACGACAAAGGATATGTCGGGCCTGGTAATAGTCAGATATAGTAGCTTCCCAACAAGCTCCCTGTACCTCCTCTTGTTGACCTCCTCAGTGTCATCATCATAGAATTTCATGCTCAGGTCAATATGAGTAGTGGCAGGTCTGCAATTTGCCGGCAGTCGATCGCATAAACCTCTGCTACTTTATCAAGTCTGAGAGCTTTTGGAACCATGCTCTTGGACTTTGCTTAAGGCCATAGATAGCCTTGTAGCCTGCAAACATTCTGACACTCCCCCTTAGCAGCAAACCCAGGTGGTTGCTGCATGTAGACCTCCTCCTGCAGATCACCAAAGAGGAAGGCTTTCTTCACATCAAGCTGGTAAATGGGACAATCTCGTGTCACATCAACAGAAAGTAGAATATGCTGAGTAGAATGTTTGGCAACTAGAGAGAAAGTATCCTGATAGTCCACCACATATGTTTGGGTGAACCCACATACCACAAGTCTCGCGTTATAGTGATCCATACTGCCATCTACATGATTTTTCGTAGTAAACACCCATTTGCATCCCACAATGGATGCACCAACTGGAGCAGAAATAAGACTCCACGTACCACATGACTATAGTGCAACCATCTCCTCCTTTATGGCTAACCTTCACTGACTATCCTGAAGAGCTTCCTAGTACTTCCTTGGTATCTCGCGTCTAATAGTGTCAAGGTAAACCTCCTGAAATCCTCTGACAGTCTGCTTAAGGAAATCTAGGCTGTAGGAGGATAAGTAGCACACATATGTTTCTACTTAAACAGAGCAATCGACACATCAAAATCATCTGCTAAGTCCCGAGCCTGTAAGTTTCCCTCTTGAGAGGGCACCTGCTCATCCTGTATGGAATCCTGCTGCGCAGACAACTCAATAGTGCCATCAGTAGAAACAACGTGCTCATTACATTCTTGAGGTGTGCTAGATGATGGGAAAGACCTGTGAGCATGGGGAATCGAGCGAGACCTGCGAGTAAATACACGTGACAAAAATTGAGTCACAGTAGGAGGTGGTGCCACAAGAGCAGGTGTAAAGGCAAGAGTAAGTGTAGGTGGTGGTGGTTGAGGAGGTGGTGGTAAAGCAAGAGTAGAGGGAGGTGATTGTACGATAGTAGGAGCTGGAGGCATGTAGGTCTTATCGTCAGAATCAGATAGGGCTAGTCTGTCACCTGTAAGAGAAATTACATGATAGAGTCCAAGAAAGTAATGTCAACACTGATAAAGTATTTCCGCCTGTGCGAATCAAAGCAATGATACCCCTTACGAGTACAAGAGTAGTCATCAAAAACACAGTTGACAACTCTGGGAGAGAGCTTGTCACTACTTGGAGAGACATCATGAACAAATGCAACAGAACTGAACACACAAGGTGTAAGGGAGAAAAGATCCTTCTCGGGAAACACAATCGAGATAGGAATCTTCTCTCCCAACACAGACGAGGGCATGCGGTTCACCATATAGCATGCACTGAGGACAACATCGTCACAGTAAACGTGAGGAGTACGACCATATATCAACAATGTTCTGGTCACATCATGCGCTCGGCAACAACATTCTGCTGGGATGTATAAGCACATGAAATCTGGTAAATAATGCCAAGAGATCTAAGAAATTCAGAAAACTGTAAGGTGTATAACTCTAAAGCATTATCAGAACAAATATATTTGACATTGGTAGAAAAAATATTCTTTATCTCATTAATAAAAGATTTGATCACAGATCCAGCCTTAGACTTATTCTTCAATAAAAAGATCCAAGAAAGTCCGACAATAAGATAAAAACAATGTCCCTGGTGATCAGGAACATGACTCGAACCCCAGATATCTAAATGAAGGAGCTCAAATAACTGAGAACTGCTCCGACTTTGATCAGATGGAAATGAGGAACAATGGTGCTTTCCAAGCTGACATGCCTCACACTGGAAGGAGGATCTCGGGGAAATATGAGGGAGAACATGACACATCTTTTGCAGAGGAAGGTGACCAAAATGAAGGTGCCACGAATATGGTGAGACTGGTCCAGTAGGTATAGTAAAAACGCCAGTATGAGGAGGTTGGACCAGTCTGTAGAGCCCCTGCTGCTCACGACCACTTCCAATCAACCTGCCCGTGAGTATGTCTTGAAACACAAGAGATGATGAGTCAAAGATGGCACGACAATGCATATCTTTAGTGATATGACTAATGGAAAGTAAATTCATCTGAAAGTCAGGAGTATATAAAATATTCTAAAGGCGCATGGATGACGTCAAATGCACCTCTCCATGTCCTGTAATGGGTAAGTGGTCACCATTGGCAATGACAAGCCATCTACCAGGTGGTATGGTCCTATAGAACCTCAGTTGCGCTCTGTCTCCAGAGTTCATAATCCACTCTATCATATCTGCAGCAATACTACCAATGAAAACATATGAGATACTTGAGCAGCTCAAAGAGGCTGTGGCTGTGGCTGGGGTATCTATAGTGGTGGTTCCTGTAACGGGAGTCATAATCTCTCGAATACGAGAGACAATATCATCCAGGTGAGGATCGACCTGGGAAGTAAGTGTATCTAAAGTCTCAATATGTTCTGACATGCAGCCAGAAGCAGGATATCGATGCTTCTGGTAGCATGTATCCTCTGCATGTCCAAACTGACAACAATAGGTGCGAGGGCCACACTATCGTCCACCGCCTCTGCCACGAGGGATGCATCATCTGGACTGTGTCGTCTCTCCACGGCTATGAGAAGCGGCCATTGCTTAAGAGAGCGGATGAGTGGCCATATAAGCTTGATAATTCGGCTGAGACGGTTATAGGCCTCCTCCATGGGAGGTATGGTAGCTCCAATCAGAAGTTGTGTACGTGCTGCATCATACTCTGTATCAAGGCCGGCCATGAAAACTCCCACAATCGTGGTGTTCCTATATGCCTTCTATTGCTCTAGAGATGTCATAATAAGCATATAGCTATGAAGCTTCTCGAACATGCCATGAAGTGAAGAGTAGTACACGTGCGGAGGATGACCATTCTGCTTGGCCTTGTAGATATCGAACCGTAGCTGAAGGATCTTGGCCTCATTCTTTGCTTGAGCATATGTGGAATCCAAAGTGTCCTACATCGCCTTGGCCGTGGGCTGATTCAGAATATCATTGGCTATCTCCGTGGAGAGGGTCCCGTATAGCCGAACACACGCATATTCGTCATCTTGCTTCCAAGATGCATTTTCCCCAGTATTATTCGTTGGTTCTGGATCTGTCAGGATATGCTCATTATTTTTGCACTGCATGAGGGTGAGAAACTGCATGGACTACAACTCATAGTTGGTCCCATCCATCTTAGCGATGGGATCTAGGCCCTTGAAGGCTCCATACGAAAAAATGTCACCCTTTTTCTCTAACAGGATGGTAAAATGCCCGAGCAACGGAACTCAATTGGGGAATAGACTGATATGAACGAATCTACATGATCATACAGAGGATTGGTTGTACGTGTAGACTCATACAACCATCCTCATCAATCTTCGCTACTCGTTAGGGCTGAAAAACACGATCTATAAGTATGAAATAACATTTTCCGATCAAAATTAGGTCGATTCAGACTGCAGTTCGAACTGTAGAGGTGCATGGAGGCACAAGGATGCACACGAGAGTGCTGGGGTGGCTGCCAAGGTGGGTTGGGCGGTCGGGGCGGCGGCCTGGGATGGTTGGGGCGACCACCTTGGAGGGTCAGGGTAACGACCGAGAGGGCCGGGGCAGCGGCCTTGAGCGGCAGCCCGTAGAGGGGGCGATGAATGACGACCAAGGAGGGTAGGATTAGGGTTTGGTAGGATATGGGAACTCCGATCTAGAATCATCGCTCTGATAACATGTAGAAGGAAAAGAATGAATTGCTTTAATGAGATGCCCTAGGATTCTCTTATCTAGGAGAGGAACCTGTTGGGTGAATTATAAGAAGAAGATAAAAGGAATAGATAATATGAAAACAATAAGAAAGATAACTAATATCTCAACAGTCATAAAAAACAATCAGATAAAAATGGTGTCTCTGGTGATCTGGGACACGACTCGGAACCCTAATATCTAAGTGAAGGAGCTCAAACAACTGAGAATTGCTTCGACTCTGATGAGATGGAAACAAAGAGCGATGTTGCTTCCTAAGCTGGCAAGCCTCACACTGGAAGGAAGATCGCGTGAAGATCCGTGAGAGGACATGACACAGCTTCTACAAAGGAAGGTGCCCAAAACTAAGTGCCACGAGTACGGTGAGATTGGTCCAGTAGGAATAATAGAGGTACTAGCATAAGGAGGCTGGACCAGTTTGTAGAGCTCCCGCTGCTCACGGCCACATCCAATCACCCTGCCCGTGAGTATGTCCTGAAACGTAATAGAAGACGGGTCAAAAATGGCATGATAATACAAATCCTTTGTAATCTGACTAATAAAAAGTAAGTTCATCTGAAAATCTGGAGCATATAAACCATTCTGCAAGCACATGGATGGTGTCAATTTCACCTCCCCATGTGATGTGATGGGTAAGAGAACCCCATTTGCAATGATGACCCATCTACGAGGAGGTATAGACCTGTAAGACCTAAACTGGACTCTGTCTCCACACAGATGGTGAGAAGCACTAGAATCCATGATCTGCTATGTCATATCCGCACTGCTACAATCAGTAAAAGCTTATGCGATACCAGAGGAGCTCGAAGAGGCTCTAGCTGCATCTACATTATCTGTGGATCTTGTAGTGGTAGTGTCGGCCATTGCAGTCATGATCTCCCGTATACAGAGACAATGTCATAAAGGCATGGATCTGCCTGAGGAGCTGTAGTGTCTGAAGCTCAATCTGCTCCGCCATGCAAGCAGATGAGGGGTATCTATGCTTCTGATAGCATGTGTCCTCAGAGTGTCTTGGACGATGATAGTAGGTGTATGGACCACACTGATGTCCACCACCTACACCACGGGGACTACACCTCTAAACTGAGTAGAACCTCCTCTAGCGAGAAGCAGTCATCACTGAGGAAGGTTATGTGGTGGAAGCAGGTGGAATACAAAGCCTGTTGAGATGACGGTAAACCTCCTCCATGGGAGGTATGGTCGCTCCAGTAAGAAGCAGTGCTCGTGCTGCCTTATACCCTGGGTCAAGCGCAACCATGAAAACTCCAACCATCGTGGATTTCCTTAATGCCATCTGTTGCTCCGTGGAGGTCGTAATTGGCATGAAGCTCTAAAGCTTCTCGAACATGCCACGAAGCGAGGAGTAGAACTTGTGCAATGACCATGCTTTTCCATGCATATGTCTAACTGAAGCTGAAGAATCTTGGCCCCGTTCTTCGCTTGGGCATAAGTTAATGCTAGAATATCCCACATCGCCTTGGCGGTGAGCTAGTTAACAATATCATTGGCTATTTCTGTGGTGAGGGTCCCAGAGAGCCAAATATGCACATACACGTCATCTTACTTCCATGAAGCATTGTCCCCATTCTTGTCCGTCGGCTCTGGGTTCGTCAGAATGTGCTCCTTATTGTTGCACAACATAAGGGTCAGAAACTGTATGGACCACAACTCATAGTTGGTTCGTCTTTTTTTTACGATGGGAGTCGAGCCCTTGAGATGTCACCCTTTTTTTCTGATATGATAGAAAACAGCCGAAAACAAAACTCGTCTGGGGAAGTAGACCGAATTGAGCGAGTCTACACAATAACATGGAGGATTGGTTGTACGTGTAGACTCATACGACCATCCTCATCAATCCTCGAACTGCACTAGGGTGGGAAAACGTGACATAAAGGTCTAAAATCACATTTTCTGATAAAAATCAGATCATTTCAGACTGCAGTTTGACGTCGGAGAGGGAATAAATCAACCCTGGAGATCAGATACGATGGAAGGCAGCGCGAGGGATCACAAGTGGGTCCGGCGGCATTGAGATGTCGTCGTGTGGTGGCGGCAGCTGATGTTGTTACGTGTGGCTGCAGCAATGGTGACGTCAACTTGAAAGAGAGAGAGGGCAACGGGTAGGGTTAGGGCATGTGGTTCAAGAACTCTAGTCTAGAACCATCGCTCTGATACCATGTAGAGAGAACAGAATGAAAATTATTTATTCATGAAGTCCTTGGGTTCTCTTATATAGGAGAGTAATTTATTGGGCAAATTACCTAAAGAAGATAAAGGTAGTAAATAATACATAAAGACATGAAAGATAACTAATATCTCAACAAGGGCCACTGAACCAAAGACGCGAGGTGTTTGTAAGAAAAGATCCTTATCAGGAAATGCAATCGAAGAAGGAATTTCTTTTCGTGTAACACAGAAGACAACATCCTATTGACCATGTAACATACAGTAAGAACATCATACCCTAGAAGGAGTGTGTAACACAACTCTGAATGAGAAGAGTTGTGGTCACATCTAGAAGATGACGATGTTTGCATTCTGTAACATCGTTTTGCTGAAAATGTAAGGGCAAGAAGTCTGATATATAATGCCATGAGACCTGAAGAAATAAGATAACTTAGTGGTACAAAACTCTAATGTATTATCGGAACGTACATACTTGATCGTATCAGAAAAATGTTCTTCATTTCATAAATATATGATTAAATGGCAAACCCAGACTAATATTTATTTTTTCATAGAAAAACCCATGACAATCTATAGTAGTCATCCACAACTATAAGATATCTGTGCCAGTACTGGTGAGGGACACGATTGCGATCCCATATATCAAAGTGTACTAACTCAAATAAAGAACTACTGCTACGACTCTGATGACCAGGATAACCAGAATGGTGATGCTTCCCAAGGTAGCGAGCCTTGCACTAAAAGGTAGATCTGAAAGAAATCTGAGGGAAGACTCTACACAACTACTATAGAGGAAGATAATTAAATCGGTGGTACCACATGTAAGGGAAGACTGACTCAGTGGGAATGGAAGATGCCCCAACATATGGAGACTGAACCAGTATGTATAGGCCCCGTTGCTCACTGCCACATCAATCACCCTGCCTGTGAGTATATCCTGAAAAATAAGAGAAGATGAGTCAAAGAGGGCACAACAATGTAAATCCTTGGTGACTTGGCTAATATATAATAAATTTAGGGTTTTTATCAGTTGTGCCCCTTCGGAATATTCCAATATCAGTTATGCCCCTCCCTTTTTGGGAATATCAGTTGTGCCCCTCGACTTCTTGCCGTTCTACCACTTGTATCCCTCCGTTAGTTTAACCATAAATGAGTTGACTTAACCATGTTTTTTTAAAACCATGGTGCAGTTAAGAGGGGTATAATTGTCCAGGCTTCTTCATCTTCTTCCTCCTCCATTTGTTCTTCTTTCTTTCTCTTCATAATTTCACTCCCTTAATTACACCTTCATACATCCATCGAATCTCTAAAAGTTTTGCATTTTCACGGATATATCACTCATTACAGATCTAACGGTGAATTTTATTGATTTTTTTGATGAATTTTCATGAATCAATTAGTTAAAAATTTATCTTTAACTTAACAAATACTGAAAGCCCTCTATTTTCAGCTCCCGTGCTCCTTCTCCTCCATTGCACCTCCTCCTTCATCCTCTTCCTCTATAGGTTCTTTACAACTACAACAGAGGGGAGGAGCTCAGCGGATTGGGCAGGATGACTGGATTGGGAGGAGGTGGTGTTCGGTGGAGGAAAGGAGGGGCGGGATGGGGAGGAGGGGCGGAGGACAGGGCGGAAGAGGTGGGGGAAGGGGGAGGCGCGGGGGCGACCTGGGGGCAGGGGGAGGAGGCAGAGCAGGGGGAGGCGCAAAAGGAGGGGGAGGCGCGTGTTGGCGGGGGCAGGGGGCGACCTGGGGGCATGGGGAGGAGGTGCGAGGGGAGGGGGAGGCGCGAGGGCAGCGGGAGCAGGGGGAGGGGGAGGTGTGGGGGCGACGGGGGCAGGGGGCGACTTGGGAGCAGGGAGAGGAGGCGTAGGGGGAAGGGGAGGCACGAGGGCGGCGGGAGCAGGGGGAGGGGGAGGCGCGGGGGTACGAGGGTAGCAGTGGCAGGGGGGGCGATCTGGGGGCGGGGGGTGGCAGCTGGGACAGGGGGAGGCGCTCGAGCGGAGGGAGGCACATGGGCGACAGTGGGCAGAGAGCAGAGGAGGCGACGAAAGGGCGGGGGAAGGAGCTCGAGGCGGAGGGCGCACCTGGGGGCGAGGGAGGAGACGGTAGAGGAGCATGAGGATGGGGAGGAGGAAGAGAAGGGGAAGAAGAGGAAGAGAATGGGGAAGGAGGAAGAAAGGATGATAAATGACCTTTTTAGCCTTTATTTTTAATTTAATTCACGTTATGTACCAAAGTTAACATCCGTTTGCATTGGGAATGAACGACAACTAACCTGAGGGGCACAAGTGATAATAAGGCAAGAAGTTTGGTGGCACAACTGATATTCCCAAAAAGGGAGGGGCATAACTAAAATTGCAAGATCTCAGAGGGGCACAACTGATAAAAATCCATAAATTTAATGAGAATTCAAGAGCATGAAGTAACATTCTGCAGGTGTATAGACTGTGTCAATATGATCTCCTCCCATCCAGTAATAAGGTTATGCATGCCATCAACAATAATTAATGTTCTGCCATAGTGAACAGTTCTGTAGGAAGTTAACTGAGCCCTGTCTCCATACAAGTGATGAGTAGCACTTGAATCCATGATCCACTATGAGAAATATGTTCTGTGACAAGGTAGTAAGGGCATAAATTGTACTTGAAGTACCAACAGAAGGAGAGGCAGCAAAGTCAGAAAACATAGATAGAGCACTAGAAGATCTAGAAGTGAGAAGCATGACCTCCCTTAGACGGGAGAGTTTTTCATTGATTCTTTGATCAGAAGCAGTTGCAGGAGGTGCATGCATCTCAATCTGCTCAGCAGCACGGGGAGATGGTGGAAATCCATGCTTAGAATAGCATGTATCCTCGAAGTGACCGGTGCAGTGACAATAAATGCATGAGGATGAGGATCGTGAACGACCCATTCCTTTGCCACGAGGACCTCATCCTCTGAACTGTGAAGATCCTCCTCTACAACGAGATACGACCATCGTCGAGGAGGTCTGAGAAGAGTCTGATGAAGGATCAATGATCATGCTATATCCGTGGTGTGCTTCCTCTGTAGGAGGTATGGTAGCATCTGCAAGTAACTATGATCGTACGACATCATACTCTGGATCAAGGGCTGCCAAAAAGACACTAACCATGGTGGTGTACCTGTACACATCCTATTTCTTCGATGTCGTTGAAAAAGGCATGAATTTATGTAGCTTCTCAAACATATCCCTGAGAGATGTATATAGGGTCTGAAGGTAGCCATTCTTCTTGACCGTGAAGGTATCATGCTGGAGCTGCAATATATGTATTTCATTCTTCTCCTGAGAGTATGTGACTGTGAGGTTGTCTCATACTACCTTGGCTGTGGGTTGATGCAAGATATCATTATCTATCTCCACAACCAGGGTAAACTGATAGCCACACACACGCGCGCACGCATCATCTACCTCTCACGAGGTATTTGGTCTTGTCAGTTGGCTCCTCTTGTATCAGAATGTTCTTCTTTTCGTAGCATTGCATAAATATGGCCTACAACTCATAGTTAAAATCATCCATCTTGATGATGGGTGTTGGACCTTTGAAGGCACCTGAGAATGGGATGTCAACCTTGTTCTATAACATGATGCTGATAATCAATAAATATTAGGGCTGTAAACGGGAGAAAATACATCTACACGGACATATAGGGAATTAGTTGTGTGTATACTCATATTACAACCATTCTCATCTACTTCGGAAGCGCTCTAGGTCTCATAGATGGACTAGAGGTCTAATTTTACCACAAACAAATCAAAATCGGATCGTTTGGAGATCCAAAGAGGCGTTAACTCGTGATAATCGGATTCCGGTGCCTTGGAAGTTGCTGGGAGGAACCAAAAATAGGGTTAGAACAATCCTTTTTTGGCAAAACGAGAGCATAGGGTTGAAAATGATCCCTACGCGGATCCCTAGGGATTCAAGGGGGTTGCCGATGGTCGGATATGGTGGTCGTGCGAGGCCTAGGGCCTCTCAACGGTGTTGCTTGAGGCCTCCAGCCGCTGCTTGGGGTTGTTGCGGGATCCGGCGGCAATGGGGAGGGCCCATTGGGGCAACGATGGTGAGGAAAGACCCTCGGGGCAACGGTGGTGGTGAGGAGGTACGACCGACATGTGGGGTGAAGGGAATTAGGGCACAGAACTCCGGTCTATGACCGTCGCTTTGATACCTGTATGGAAAGGTTAATAATAAATTGATTTGTTTTAAGGCCTTAAGGTTCTCTTATATAAGAGAAGAACTTGTTTTGAGGTGGGTCCCAACGTGGGAGACCACCCGCGTTTTCATTAAAAAAAAGAGAAGAACCTGTTGGGCAAATTACATAATTGAGATGGAAAGAAAAAGGAGTACACAAATCAGAAAAGATAAAATTCTCTCAACATGCACTGTTTATTCCAATGGTTTTCTACCTGGGTGATTTGGCAAGGGATTGCAAGCTTATTTGGAAAATGGCGAGATGCCACTTCGTTCGAACGTATTTATTTGGCTTCTAAGGCATGGTCAAATGATGACCAAGGTTCATAGAGCTAAGCTTTCTCAATGGGAACGATGCTTCAGGTCAAGGCATGTGGACCCACCTGGGACAACCACCTCTTTTTCACACACCCGGCTCTAGGGAGGTTTAGCTTGGGTGCGGTTGGATTGGCTGAATGTGGATAGTATAGAGGATTTTGAGGCTTCTGTTAGATTAGATATGTGTGCTCCAACTCCAATGAGGGGAGAGGAAGACCTTTCTCTCTTTTATGGGCTATTGGATGACAAAAATGGGGCGATTTTTCACTGTGTGAGTACTTGAACACACCAAGGATCTTTAGGAATTTTTGACTTCGAAACTTCTTTTGTGATTATTAATGAATATTTGCACTTGTTTGTGCCACATCTCGGGAGCATATCTTTCTCTTTCAGGAAAATGTAACATATTCTGTTTTATTCTAAATATTATGAGGATCAATGGTTTCATATTCTTTACATATAAGAAAATTTTTGTCAGCCAGTTTACACTTGCTTTCCGAACCTATTAGAAGTTTGCACTTGAAAGTCATGTGTCCTCTAAAATGTCGGAAACAGAAAGTAGTGTGACAACTTCAAAATGCATCCTCTTGATGAAATCTGAATAGATCATATAAATATAAATCAGATGCATTGAAGCATTTAGTAATTAAGTAAATAGATGTCCTAGCTGAACATATATGAAAGAAAGCAGTAACAGCCAAAATAATATGAAACACAGTGGGCGCAGAATGGCAACACATTCGATTCTATCACACAATGAATTCTTTAACAAGTGTAGTGCATTTTTTCTAGAAAAATTCTCTCCTTCAAAACCGAACATGCCTTTTGAATTGTGATTTTATATTATTTTTAGTTACTTGGTAGAATTTTTACTGATTTTTGAAATTATAAAGTTGATCACAATTACAAACAACTTGTACCCTTTATTACCATCATTAAGTTTGCTGAAATTTGCTGGAGCACAATTGGTTCTGTCCAATTTAGTGCTGATTAAAGTAGCTCTTTATTATTTCAAGAAGATAACTTGTCATATTATACATGTTTTCTATTGTACCTATATTTTGCTAACTCTTTTTAGATGATATCATCCAGTCCCTAATAAGGAGTTGTCTTTTTTATCAGAATTTTGGAAACAGGTTCCTCCCAATGAACCTTACCGAGTTATATTGGGCGACATAAGAGACAAGCTGTATCATACTCGTGAGAGAGCCCGCCAGCTTTTATCAAATGGGTTTTCTGACATCCTCGAGGAAGCTACATTTATGAATGTTGAACAAGTAAAACAATTTTTCCTTGCATGTAGACGACTATGGAATTTCAGCTTTATCCCTTTTTTAAGTATTTAAATAAAATATATGGCTTCGTGTATACCTTTTTCCTTAACTCATTTTATCTTTATGAATTTACATACAGGCCTTTACTAGATTAATGAAATTTAATTTACTCAACATGATAAAAGAGGACATGGATTTCCCTGGAACAAAAATGGCATACTATGACCATTATGACTTTCACACTTCATTTTGCTGCTAATTTCTATCGTGACTCCTTGCACAGCTTCATCTCCTTAAGGGCCTGTTTGGTAACTGGTTTGGGCTGGGTTGATGTATCCTTTTGTGAATAGTAGCTGTTTGGATGGTTGGGAGGGTTGGAATGATAATTGTGATGTGATGTGACATTGATTATGTGTTATATTAACTTTTTTTATGATTATAATATTTTTTATGTTAATAATATTATTTGAACATGGTTAAAAAATATTATACAAAAGAAATTGTAAGGTCAATACAAATAATCCCAACCCAGGAATGCAGGGTTGGAGCTGGGGGTATGCCAGGGTACCCCGGTATACCCTGGCAACCAAACATGCCCTAAAGGATTGGCTTTGTTTCCGGGCCCATTCTTTCTTGTTGTTTTTTCCTCAAGAAACCTTACCTCATCATATATAGCATATTGCAATCCTTGCTCTCTACCACTACCTACCTGGCCTTTGTGTGTGGGATTGCGATTGTAGAGCTAGAAGTTCCGCAATTGCAGAATGGACTGCTACAAAATATGCAAGGTGTATTATAGGTATAAAATACAA
Organism: Ottelia alismoides; assembly: GCA_037367405.1. Taxonomy (NCBI): domain Eukaryota; kingdom Viridiplantae; phylum Streptophyta; class Magnoliopsida; order Alismatales; family Hydrocharitaceae; genus Ottelia; species Ottelia alismoides. The sequence continues at coordinate 106,146 of JAZKJV010003803.1, read as the reverse complement.
CAAACTAGGGTTCCTCATTTTGTTCCTTACTATTTTTAATGTTTTTAACTTTTTATTTTTTTGTGATAAAATAAAAAATACAAAAATATTAACAAAAAAAAGGAGAATAGCCTTAAATATCACACCAAGGCATCGTCATAATGATATTGGAATTCCCCTAAAATGTTTTCCCAAGATTTTGCTCCTTCATTGGTGATATTTTGGCGACATTTCTCGTGCCACTATTGCCCGGAATGTAAATTTTTTTCTTTTATTTTTTCAGATTTCACTCCAATTTCGCAAATATTTCTTCCTATTGCTATGATATATCTTCTGATTTTCACTTTTGTTGCATTGATTCTTAAAGAGATTCTTTGTCATTTCTTTGATTTATAGCCTACACTTTTTGTTTTGACAAGTGTTGGATTGAAAAATATTTACTTGGTAAGTATTGCATTTATATTTTTTATACCTTATGAATTATCGGGTTATTTGTTATTTCAAGTTATTTTTGCATTATTTATTACTAAGCTTCTAAATTCTAATTGTATGCCTTGCACTGTACTACATAACCCGTGCAATGTAACATTATATTGATACCGTTAAAACTTGTATTTTGACCTATATTTTAGCAAATATGAGTGTATTAAAGAACATTGGGAACCTTACTTTTCAGGAAAGAAATTCAGATTTTATAGTCATTTCCATGATTTTTGGTGATTCTTGCGACATGTCGACAATATGTCGGTTTTTCAATGGTTGACAAAATGAGTCTGAATTGACATTTAAGGCCATGAAAAGGGGTGATATGTATGAAATAAGGAGTTTAAATATACATTTTAAATGATGCAAGATTGTCCCTTATCGAGAGTTATATAGTATTTTCCTATTTATTTTGTCATTTTCATGTAATTTTCCCTCTAGGGTTCTCCGTGTATAACAGAGTTCTATGGACCTTGGGATAATTTAGTTGAATATTTTCTTTCAATATGGTATTAGAGCGATGGTCCTAGATTGGAGCTCTGAAGGCCCATCATCCCTACCCCATTCGTTGCCTCCTCCCCTTTTTCATGCGTTGACGCTGCCTTGGAGCCCTACGCGACCCCTCCTCGTCTTTGGCACACTAGCGTCTCGGGGCTCCAACCACCTAGGTCACGTGTAGTTACGTGATTCTCTTGCCCAACGTGCATCAGATCCCATCTGGACTATCTCCCCTTCATCGAGCTTTCTAATTTCCTGAAACAGATGCAACAAATTGCATACATGAATATAAGCATCGGAATCAATGATCCAACTACCTTCTCGTCCTAATAGAAAATTGGTTTCAGTGTTAAAGTAGATTTTATACATGCCAAGACATCATCTTTACCATTCTCTAAGGTTTTCAAATAATTTGGACAATCTCTTTTCCCGTGCCCCGATCTTTTGTAGTGATGACATATGTCCATTTTATTGGATGTCAGATGTGTGGAAGCTTGAGAAGATGAATCAACATTTTGACTCTTCTTCTTCTTCACCCGTTGGTTGGGATCTTCCAGAACCCATGCTTCCAACTGCACTCTATACAGTTCACATTACTGAACATCTCTTTTAGATTCAGCATTATATCATGGGCATTCTCTATGTCCACATGTTGCTTCTGAAGCACATTAGACAGAGACCCCATAATATAATTTGCTTCAGAATGTGCATTGTTGTCACTGTCCTGGCCACTCTAAGGACACTTGCTATCAGAAGCATGGTTACCTCGCATCCGCCTGTATTACTAAGCAGGTTGAGCCACTTGCCACTTTTGCTGATCAGAAGTTCAACGACCTTGTCTCTTGTCTGAGAGAGATTATGACTCCTACCACATGCACTACTAGTGCTCTTTCGGGCCCTTTTGACATTGTTGCCTTTGCCAAAACTTCAAGTATATCTTATGTCATTACTAGTTGTTACGATGGAAACATTTCAGAGTGGATTATGTACGTCTAGAGCATCTCACCTTCTTTGTAGAGATAGAGCACTATTCACTTCCTACATATTAGTACATCCATGCAGATTTATAGTCCTTGCAAATGGGCACTTCCTATTATAGGACATGGAGAGATTTGTTTGACTTCATTTATGCGTCTGTTTAATGTGTTAAATGCACCTCATTTCTCTATAAACTTGTTATCTTTTACTCAGCTTAACAAAGATCTGCATTGACGTGTTATATTTGAATACTCTCTCTTGTGTTTCAGGATATACTCATGGGCAGGGTGATTGGATGTGGCAGTGAGCAAGGGGATCTCTACAGTCTGGTCCAATCTCCACATGCATGTTGATCTTCCATTCCCATAGGATCAGTCTCTCTGTATTTATGGCATTTTCGATTCGATCAAATTCCTCTGTAGAAGTTGCATAGAGTCCTCTCGCAAATCCCCTCTCAATATACTTTTCTGTGCAATGCTTGCTAGCTTGGGAAGCGTCACCGTTTCGATTTTCTTGGTCGTCAGAGTCGTAGTAGTAGTTCTTTATTTGAGTTGGTTCATTTTGATATCTGGGGTCCCAATCATGTTCCTGATCACCATGGACACATGTTCGCTCTTACAATGCCTTGGAGTTTTATACCATTCAACTCTCTCAGCCTCTTAATTCTTTAGGTCTGTGGACATCATACATCTGGCCTCATGTTCTTATACTTGTCAGTAAAACAATGTTGTTGAGCGTAAACACCATCACCTTCTTGATGTTATTAGGACTCTTCTTATCCAGTGTCATGCTTCCCACTCTTTATGGGGTGATGTTGTCCTCATTTCCTGGTATGTCATCCTCCATGTTAGGAGAAAACATTCCTTTTTCGATTTACTTTATCGATAAGGACCTTTAATTTCTCTCTAATACCTCTCACTTTTGGCTTTGTGCACATCACTTGACTCCTAGTCGTGATAAGCTCTTCCCGAGAGCTGTCAAGTGTGTTCTTGTGGACTACTCCTGGACCCGAAAGGGGTACTGGTGCTTTGATCCTATCAGACAGAAGTACCATGTTATGATTGCGTCACATTCTTTAAGTTTGCCATGCACTTTTCTCCTACATGTGACAATATGACCTTATCCAAGTCTGGTGAGGAGGTTTACATTTCACCTCCTCCTTTGCCTCTGCCTCCTACCACACCTCCTCCATCTCCTCCTCACTTGGCTCATAATTTGCTTTGTTAAGACGCCTGCTGTACCCCTTGCTCCTGTGCCTTTCTCGTCATCCAACACACATTAGGTAAATTTTGAGCACTTGATTTCTATTGATGGCACTATTTTTGTCTGTACAACAAGAGACTTTACATTTTGAGCATGTAACACCTCTGGAGAGTACTATACGGGAGACACATCGTCTAGAGGATCTCGATAAAGCAATTGTTCTTCGGAAGAGGAGGTGTACATGTGCTATGTATCCTCTTGTAACGTATGTTTCTTTGGGATGTCTTTCAGAGGTTTGATAGTGGGTCTATCAGCTGTAAAGATCCACTCACATATCAGGACGCTATGTAAGACGATCATTGACGTCTTATCATGGAGGAAGAGATAGATGCACTCCAATCACATGACACACGGATTTTGGTTACTGCCTTAATGAGAACTTCTGTGGTTGGTTGTAAATGGGTCTTTACAGTAAAACGAAGAGCTGATGGCAATGTTAATCGCTACAATGCTAGACTTGTGGCACGTGGGTTCACTCAAATATATGGGATAAATTATCAGGACACTTTCCCTCGTGGGTCGTCATTCTGCACTCAGGATCCTCCTCTGTTGCAGAAGTACGTGACTTGTCACTTTCCCAAGTTGATTTTAAGAATGCTTTCTTGTATGGAGAGCAATGGGAGGAAGCCTATATGCACCAACCACCTGGGTTTGTTGCTTAAGGGGGAGTGTCACACCCCGCAGATCCACGATACTCAGCATCCATCCCATAAACGCCACATTCACATTCGGAGCACACACTCCACATATATAATAATTGTTGGAGAATAAGCTAAGCTAGTAAGGTAAAGAAAAGAGTGCATGAGTTTCTTTTTCATTTACATAACCACATGCCAAAATATACCATGTCCACAAAATGTACGTAAGTTGTAGTACATCAGAGTATATATACATGTACACGTCTCTCAAAAAGTATAAAAGCCAAAGTAAAGTGGTCACTGCAAAAACTACTCGAATGCACCATGTACCTATACGGTGCAGGTACAACTGACAACTCATCTACAACAGAGTTGTTCACTGCTACGAAGGTGGGTCCTGCGAACCTATTGGACTACACAGAAGAGGAGTACATTATAAGCAAAGTTACCCAGTACGGATTTATTCTAGTAAAAGGTAAAGCAACAACTATAACGGAAAGAAGAATTTAGCTGTAGAAACTGTAGTTGAAATTTAAAGGGATGAAGTAAAGCAAGTAAACAGTGAGCATGAATACTCTATGAGAAATTCCTGAGACTTAGGATATTATTTCATTTAGGGTTATAACTATCATCATTGCCATTGTCCATTAAATCTATTAGTGAAGGAATTAGTATGTGGTCTTGACTACGAGGACCTCACACTATAACTCCAAGATACGAAGTATCTTAGGATTAGGGTACCTCTGTAGGCATGTTATGAAGTAAGGCATCCCAACTAAATTTCCAACTCTATCCTTTACTGATCAATTCAACTCCATCCATTTCGCTTGTTTATTGGTCATATACACTTTTGATTTCAATACAACCTATTACCATGTAAATGCCACAAATAAGTTACAACAATCGATGCAACTCACTCAAACCACAACTACACATCGATAACCGTCCTTGATGGGAGGTACTGCTCAAGTAAAGATATGGGGTTTAGGATATGATGTACCATACTCACTGTAGTCGGAATCCTATGACTAACTTTTGTTTTTTATGGATACGGGGTAAACCAATAAGACCGCCTCCTTCACTAACTACATCCTGAACTCCCCTCGTAGAACCAATACGAGTAACTAACTCGAGTGTACGACTCTTATTAGCCACTCACGTTAATTCTATAACTGAAAGCGAAGATAAGAATACCTGCCATGCGTCATTAAACGACGTCTCGCAACCCTTGAGGCACAGGAAATCCTACATGTCATCCAATCCTCGTGAGGTACTGGGGTCGAGTCCATCGGTCTTCTACCCAGGGACCTGAGGGTGATAGACCATCCTTGCGATTACTATCTCCCACTACCGAAGCACCACGGGAAACTGCACCGTGGACACCACAATTAACACAGGAGCTTGTTAGCAATGTAAGCCCGAGGCGAACCATTCCTGCAATAAATGTTATTGTAATAAATGATTTATCAATAAAAGTTATTGATTATGTTTCACTCCCTTTCTGAAATTGATTGAATGAATGCACTATAAGGTCCCTCTGTACAATATGGGTTATGTACCATGGCCAACTTAATAATCATACAACTGTTGATTCAATGATTGAATCATAGAGGCTGATGCTTGGATGAATATCTAAGGAGTTAGATAGTGGACTCATCAAGCATCATCAAATGATTGTTAAGTGATGATCTCCAGCCTGAGTAGGAGATGGCAATCCTTGCTCATTAGGCTGATATCTGACTGACCTCTTGATACATGTCCTCTGCATGGGAATAGTGATTCAGAGGTGTCAGATTAGTTGAGTCAATGGGTTGACTTAACGAGATCGAGATAACCAAAGACCTATGTTGAATACTGTCACAACATAGGCACACATCCTCTGACCAGAGACAGATGTGTTGCTATATGTCTGAGTGTGTACATTTGGCAGACCAATAGGTTGATGATTTAACCAAGGTCTATACACCGGCGAGCTGGTGTGCATGTAAGGACATATGAGTAATACGATCTCTCAAAGGGATCATACATGTTCACTTGTGAACCGGGAGACAAGAGCTCACTCATGAGGTATTGGGACTGATCAAATTCCATGCATGGTCGTCGTGCTTTGGAAGCATGACATGAATTTGAAGGTAAGATATATGCTTTGTGAAAGCATATGATCTGTACCCAAATCTCAATGACCAAGAATGAGAAACTTAGTGATCAAACCCTGAAGATGACAGTGTAAAAGTGATCTATATCTTTGGGATGATCATAGGTCTTCCAGTATGCAGGATGTACAGGTGTTGGGAATACCTGAGGGTGATGTAATCATAAACGATTGTATAACCATGACGCTTCCATTCCGAGGGAGTAATGAAACATGTCTGGATTTTAGTGACTCCTCTCAATAGAGAAGTGACCTAATCTTAGTCTATATATTGGACATTGATCTGAATGAGATTCAGATGCAATGAGAAGATTAGGTTTACGGCTTTGATTTAATCAAGCATCTGTGAGAGGTCCATGAGATCTGGATTTGAGATATGATCTCGATATCCAAGTCACTATACGTAGAATAATACAATCGCCCTGTCCTTATCTCCAAGTACTGCGGAGAAATCACATTATTCTTGAAGGGTTCAAGAATAATTCCATAAGATTAAGCATTAAGAAATTGATAATTAAATGCGATTTAATTATCTTGATGTGTGTGGAAATTATCCAATATAATTAAATGTGATTTAATTATTATGGATAAGAATAATGTGGATATAGTAATATCCAATTATTCATAATATATTATATATGTGATTTATAATGTATTAGAGAGAGCTAATTACAATTTATATTTGTTGATTAGTTATTAATGTGTATTGGATACACATTGTGTAATTAATTGAAAATGTAAATTATATTTTGTTTTGGGTTGTGAATGTGTTTCACAAATTTTCAATGGAAAGATTGCAATATTCTCAAAATTAATTATGAATTATTTTTGAAGAATAAATTACAACAAAAGTTGTTGGATTAAATAATGGAGATTTCCATGGAAATATGCAATCTCATGAAATCTCATGAGATTGCCTCCACATGGAAACATGTGGACGGCTACCAAGTCCTATATGGAATTGGTGGCCATCCAACATGTTGACATGGGAGATGTAAGCTCCATGTTGATTGTCTCCTTATTTGATTGGTTTAATTTTAGGATTGATGTATATTTGATTTGTCAAATATATTTGATCTAAATTAAATAATAAGTTGTTGGTTTTTACCAACAACTATCTTGACCATTGGATTAGACATAAATCAATCTCATCCATTGATTTTATATGTTTCATGGATTGAGATCCATGGATCCCAAAATCCTATAAATAGAGAGGCATACCATGCTCTCTAAGTACATGCTTTTGGAAGCACATCTCTCTCTCTCTCTTTCTCTCCCCACACACCGACTCTCTCTCCCTCTCCTTGGTTGTCGTCCACCAAACCCTAAGGGAGAACTTCGTCGTCGCCTTCGCCACCGCGCCGCCACTTTGACGTTCTTCGGTTCTCCGTCTTCTTGGAGTGCTACGCTCGCAAGGAAGACGTTCGATCTCGTACGACGAGATCAGGAGTTCCCGGTGCTTGGATCAACTCGTTGGATTGCGAGGATCACGCGACTCATCCCCGCGCTCGCAAACTTCTTCTTCGACGATCAGACTTGAGACAAGAGGTCTCTTTTCATAGAGACTCGATCAACCACGCTTCAAGAAGTATTCCTTTATACTTGTTGTGGTTATAGATGAAACGATCCGAGAATCGTTCTTGGATCATGTGGTTTCATCGCATGAAAATTTTTAAATTCCGCTGCATATAACAACTAGTACGACTAGTCGTTCTTCGTCGTTTTCGATACGACGCTCACGCTTCCGTGATGCGCTTGAGGATTATACCATATCCTTCAGAGTTCACCTCCACCATGGAGAGTTACCAATACCAATTACGCAGTTTCAAGGTTCTGCTACCACATAAATTTCATATGATCACAATAAGTACCAAGAATTCAGATATGAAATTAAATATGAGATTGATTATGAACTTCACTTTAATACTCATCTTATTCTAATCAAGTTGTAGTATAGAACACCTACATTTAATTTCTCTTTTGCTAACTAGGGTTGAATATCAAAGGGTTTACTTTAGTTATGTAACTATTTAAGTATAGACGTTCATATATTTATGATAGGGGATTACTCCTTTCATTAATTAAGATTTCCATGTCTAATTATGTTCAAGGGATCATAAACGAGTGATTTCCTCTTTACTTCTCATTCCAATTCCTAATTAACCTTTCATATCATGAATTCAACCATCAAACTTTCAGTATAACATGTATATAGTTAACATGATTAATTATTTCAGATCCTTAACTTAATTCCAACATCAACCAATTTCTGATCAATACTATCAGTGCCATTGGGTTGAGTGAGTTGGTGCTCTGATTTGGTGTCAAAAATTTCTATCTCAGATTTGAAAATAAAGTAGATGCATGGATAGAGCATTCAACAAAAATACATATGATATAAATTTCTTATTTTTTGTATCATAGAAACTCTCAGAAAATACGGTTGAATGCAACGGGTGCTCCGATTTGGTGTCAAATTTTTCATCTCCGATTTCAAAACAAATTACATGCGTATATAGAGCATAAATCAAGGATAAATATGACCTAAGTTCTATATTTTTCAGATCATCTTATCACTCAAAAAACATGATGAAAGGTGATGATACAATACAGAAATCGATTTTGCAAGTGAGATGTCGGACGATTCGTATCGCATATCAGCGAGAAAACAACAAGAAATGGTTATGTGGACCAACAAGGTGGATGGGGGAGATCCGTACCTTCAGGGGTCATTCTCTAGATATCTCCTCCATCCTGAAATTGTTGATTTTGGTGTACGTCACGTGCTTATAAAGCCCATTAGATAAGGAACCAAGAATGTAGCAATGAGCTACCGTGTTGTCCTCGACTCACTTCTTGTTGAAGTCCTGAGCATCCTCGGTCTAAGGGTTCTCGTACTTATTGCTAGAGAGCACATGCCCGGTGCGCTCAGCCGCAAGCACAAGCTCCAAATTTCGGATCCAATCCAAATAGTTGGGGCTGGTCAACTGATTGACCTCAAGCAGTTTGGTGAGTGGATTGAGAGATTTCATCTGAAATAGAATACACTTTAATATCTCGATTAAGGAAATTAAACAATATAATATTTTTAAAATCAAGAGTTCTCCTATTTTTTGTACTTTGAAATGCTTTCCCTTATAAGCTTTCAAAAGATGAGGAAGGATAACCAAAGGCCTCATTAACAACATCTGAGTCTCCTTTCCATTTTCATTGCACCCACATAATATGAGAAAATGCTACTACGATAAAAGAAGCAGAACTCTTTCCACCTTACAAGTCCAACTTGTATTCTCAGTTCGGTCTTCAATACCCACACCTACCACATATATGGAGTTATCTTGTTGTCGATTAAACTAACTGTCAATGAGTGAATATCAATTTACACTATGTGCAATCCAATGTTGCCTCAATAATATGAGGAACAACATTGGGGTTGCTACGCATACGACACATCTCTTTCGAGAAATGAAGAACCTGGTTCCATGGCTATTTGTATTTTGGAATCATGACTATGCATGAGCGTCTCTAAAAATACAACCCATGGTGACGGAGTTCTTCTCAATGACAGGAGACCATGGATGTCATCATATGACTTAGTCCATATAATGTTTAAATTAATGATTAATCATTTTGAATCACATTCTCATGATTAATTTAAGGGATATAGTAAGGAAACATGCTTATTGTCTTAGTTTTAATCCAATTAAAATAATGACACTTAAGCGGTCCCAACTAGCATTTCATCTTTCATGCACTTGATGTTACCATATAGTATTACACCCTCACTTTGTGCAATTTAATGTTCCAATTTTAGTTGTTAAAGTATACCATGACTCCACATGCCACCTTTCATCAAAGCAGATCCAGCCAGGCCAGGCAGATAATGCTAATAGGGAGCGCTTCCACTGCAAATGCAGTGTAGGATACCAATTAAGTAACACATTAGCATATTCACAACCTAAACACCCTCTCCGAATCAATTCGAGACAACACAATCGGTACATATTGTACTAAGGAGGTTTCGTCAATCTTTCGACTGTGTATATGTACTATATAGTAGCTCTCAGATATTTTAGGAATTTAAACTCTTTTTAATTTCTCAAAAGGTCCTAGTGCAACAATCTAGACACTTCTTGAATTCAAAAAACTCCTTTTTAATTTCAAAAGGTCTAGTGCAACAATATAGATAATTCCTTGAATCAAAATAATTTCATTGTGAAAGATTTCTAGTGCAACAATCTAAACAATTCGTGAAATCAGTCAAATTAATTCCATATTTTCTAACTGCATTGTAAATGCATAATTAATCAGGGAAAATATGAAATAAAAAGATATTCTATTTTGTTTCAAATTTTCAAAATAAACAAACAATGATTTCAGATTCGAATGTGCAAGCTACGACCATTTCACTTCAAATTAGAAGACATCATATAACTTGGACGTAAAATTCGTTGCGAGCGTTGATATTTATAAAATATTAGGTCCAACTCCTGATGTCAATATATCAAATATATTTCCATCAATTTTAAGTCCCAAAATATGAGAAATAAGTTAGTTAAAACAACCGAGTCATCTTCCAACTCCGCCTATGGAGAAATCCAATTTCTCGAGGTCGAACAATCGGAATCGCGTAAAACTTTTTCGCACAGATTGGGGACTTGATCTTTGACTTAATAATATGTATTTCATCATGTTATATGATCCAAAAAAACAGGAGATAAAAATTCATAATTTTAATGCTACGATCTTTGGTCGAAATCAGAGTCTGCAATCATTTTTAACATCTGAATCTTTTCCCGAATGTTACCAATAGTTGGTGCATCTTTTAGGCATGAGTCCAGACCTTCTATACCTCATATATATATATATCCAAAAAATACATTTAAAATAGGGGAGAACACCAGCAACTTCGAAAGTTGTTGAATCATTCGAATCGACTGTCGCAAGACAATGTACCCGATAATCGGGATGATCTAGCCGATTGCTCATTGGACTTGGATGCTATCCAAATCCTCTAAACTAAGGCTCTAATACCAATTGAAGGAAGTAAATAAAAATTTTATTTACTACGCATCACGGAAACGCGGAATAGTTAGCAAACTTTTTGCTAAAATAATGTTAGTTTGTCGTATGAACTAGAAAATGCAGAACAACAATTTGTGCATTCAAAATTATAAATTCTAAGGAAACAATTTCCAAAATAATTTATGATATTCACAATGAATGGAGATAGATCATGGTTTACCTTTGAAGCGTGAGTTTCTAAAATAAGAAACCTCCTAAATTAAGTCCGATCTACAGAAATCTCTCTCGTGGGCACAAAGATGAATCACATTGCTTCCCACGAACCCGGACATCGACTAGGGAAACAAGAAGAGAGTTGTGAGAGTTGAGGACTTTCAAGACTCCTTTCTCAAGGGGCACGAAATTTGGAAGAGAATTTGCTCTTAGAATTGTGTTGAAAAGAGAGGGCATAGCATATCTTTTTTACTTGTTGTACACGTCCAACGTGTACTATGGTATCCCTTGGAGTTTAAATCAAGGGCTGAGAGCAAGTTCTAATTCAACAAGGATTATCTTTTTATCATCTCCAATCAATATTAATTAATTAAAATAAAATAAGCAACAACTTTAGAGTCCTAATTTAGTTAGAACTCAACAACATAGAGAACCATGTATACATGGTATACACGCCCACCACCTTCCATATACGGAAGTTGTTGCAAATTTTAATTAATTAATTCACTTGATAATTATATTATCAACATTGGAGAAATTATGGGGTTCGTCCTCAAAGCCTATGAATCATATTCGTGAGCCCAAAAGTTTGAGCCCAAAAGTTAAATGTAAATCCAATTTACATCTACAAAAAAATAATATGAATTAAATTCACATAATCTCATATCATGGAAAAATTGTGTAAATCATATTTACATAATTATTTATATGAATCACATCCACATAAATATTAATTATTGTAAATCACTATTCACGTTAATGAGATATATTTGCCCTTACAAAAATAATACAATAATAATTGTTATTATTACAATATTGACATCAATAGGTATGAGTCCTAATCCAATTAGGACTCATGAGATACAAATGCAGATAGCCAGATACTTGGAGACTATGTCAGGGAGATCATACTATCCATTTATAGTGATTTGAAATATGGATAACTATCCAATTTCGGGGGTTATACCATTTTTGTAAATTCCGTCATCTACGAATGTTAAGCTCGAGATGCAATACTTTACACTCTTAGTGAGCTCAACAAAACACATCACACTCTCCATGAGCTGGACTAAGTGCCGATGAGTTGAATCAAGCTTCCTTAATCATTTCTAATCATAGTCCAAATCATTATGAGCTAAGAAATGAGCTCAATGAGCTTCTACATTTCCATTTCCATGACCATTTCTATTTCTAACATTTGGACATTGAAATTGGAGTTGGAAATTGGATTCAAATGAATTCTGATTTAATCCAATTATATCACAAATCATCTAACTAAATGGAGCCACTAAAATCCATCATATTTCATCACTCCTTCGGAATGGAAACGTCATGGTAGATGATCCATTACAACAGATGCAACCTTGAGTATTCCCAATACTCATTAATCCTTCACACTGGAAGACTTTGATAAATCTGAAGTACAAACCCTGGTTTGACTATCTTCTTCAAAATATATCAATAGATTTCTCATTTGATAATGGGTGACAATATAATCATATACTTTCCAAAATCATGTATTAATATCTTGAATTTGTATCTTATTTCATAAACAAGACGACCATGCATGGAATTCATTTTGACCTCAAAATATCTCATGTGTGAGCTTTATCTCCGGTTCATCGGCTATGAACCTGTATAGTTTCTTCGATAGATCATACATCTCTTATGACTTTATATGTACACCAACGCGTCGGTATATGAAGCTTGGCTAGGTCACCAACCTATTGGGTATGTCAAATGTGCAAACTCAGGCATATAGATGTATATCTGTCTCATGTCAAAGGATGTGTTCCTGAACGTGATAGTTACAATCCAGGTCTTAGTTTATCTCGACCTCATCAAGTCAACTTAACTTGATTATTCCAACACTTCTAAATCTCTATTCCCGCGCAGAGGACCTGCATCAAGAAGTCGGTTAGAATTCAGTCTTTAGAAAAAAATGTCATCTCTTTCTCAGACTGGAGATCTGTATTGAATATCACATGTTTGAAGTCAGTTGTGTCCTCTCATTTGCATGGTATTCAATATGACTATGGTACATAACTCTAATTGTACAAAGGGGCCTTAATGGTAAAGTGCATTCATTCAATTATTCATTTCATTCCAGATGGACATGATAAAACAATAACTTTTATTGCATTAATGGGTCGTCAAGGGCTTACAGGTCCAACAGTGAGTTGGTCCACAATTTCATTAGCAATGTTTGTACTAAGAGTCCCAAAGAGCCAAACACGTGCATATGCAACATCTTTCTTTCAAGAAGCATTGTCCCTGGTCTTGTTCGTTGGTTCAGGTTTTGTCAGAATGTGCTTCTTGTTATTGCACTGCATAAAGGTCATAAACTGCATGGACCACAACTCGTAATTGTTCCCATCCATCTTTTGATGGGAGTCAGACACTTGAATGCACCAGATGAAGAAAAGACATCACCCATGTTTTATGACATTATAAAATAAACACTGAAACATAACTTGACTGTGGAAGTAGAGTGATCCGAGCGAGTCTACACGATCATAGAGAGGAATAGTTGTATGTGTAGACTCATACAACCATTCTCATCAACCCTCGATCCATGCTAGGGCGGAAAGTCTAAAATCACATTTTTTTGGTAAAAAACAGACTGTTTAGGTGTGCTGGACATGATCGAAATAGGCTAAGAGAGCCACGGATGGATGCTAGAGTGGCTAAAGGTGGTTGGTGGAACAAATGAAGGTCCACAAGTGGTTGGGCTGGCAACGGGGATCCCCATTGGTCGATGGTGCTGGGTTGCGACCGTCGGAGGTCCGCAAGCTACTGCACCGCGGGAGGGGGGGCTCTCGAGGTGTGGGATGCTGCTAGGCGGTGCCATCGAGGTCTTTCGGCAGAGGCTGTTGCACGTAACACAAAAGGAGTGAGAGGGAGGCGGGTAGGGTTAGGGTTTTGAGGTACGAGAACTCCGGTTTAGGACCGTCGCTTTGATACCTTGTTAGGAAAAATATTGAGTTGCTTATTCATGATGCCCTAGGGTTCTCTTATATAGAAGAGAGACCGGTTGAGCAAATTACATAATGAAGACGGAAAGAATAAACAATACATAAAAGCAACAAAGATAAGTAATATCTCAACAGTAACCATGGTTTATAGTGATTAATTAAAATCTTGGATGGGCCTCTATTGAAGGTTCATCTCATAATTCCTAAAAAACAACCAAGCCTTTCATGAGAGTACCAAGTACATTGAAATAGATTGTCACTGCACACTTGACATGACTCAGAAGGGTTTTATCTCTATTTCCCACGTTAGCTTAGGGGAACAAGCCATATATTTTCACGTGTTAGAAAATAAAATATGCGGAAGCGGTAATCAGAGAAAAGAATTAAACATCATAGAACACGGGATTTTACGTGGAACCCTACTCCGTAAGGAGCGGGATGAAACCACGGGAGAAGCCCTCAACGGGGCGTGTTTGTCTATTGACTTTCTCAATGAGTACAGGAGGTCTGGGGCTCCTTATATAGCCTCTCCAGAGCCTCCAAGTCCCACCGTTAGACGATGTGGGACTAAACACTGAATGGGGTAAATGGATCTCCTCCAGGATCCATTTACCCTGCTACAACTCAATAGGCGCTTACAACTTATGCTCCAACACTCCCCCTCAAGCTGGAGCATGCAATGCTCAGCTTGGACAAACAGACAGAAACTCAACTCAACGCTACAAGACACTACGGACAATATCAACCCAACGCGCACATTGCTGCAGTCGAGGACGTTGCTTCTCATGCCGTGCAGGTGAGGAGGACGAACGGGCTGGAGTGTGAGTCAACTGAAGACTCGGAAACTGACCGTCGAGTCTGAAACTGCGCCTGATGTCTCCTCGTCGGAGAGCTGGGTCTCTCCCATCTGGCTCAGAGAATGGTGCACTGCTCTGGTGTACCTATGATACCACATGAAAACCCTTGCCCTTAAGGGAATGGTCCTCTGCTCTGGAGTCCCTATGGCTCACATGAAAACTCTGGCCTGACAACAAGAATAATGATGGGGACCACGAACAAATGATGTCAACTTATGCTCATCTGACAATGACCGCACACTCGTGCGAGTCTGAAACTGGACTCGGAACCTTCTGACGTCGAATCTGAACACCTGTAGAGTCTGAATTTGAACTGGTCTGACGAATCTGATATCTCTGAATCTGCAACATGACCTGTGACTCTACATAACACTCCCCCTTTCTCCCATACTTGTCGGAACATGAATATCGACAAAGTTGGGAGAGGACAAGATAAATAAGGGTTAAACATTAAGAACATGAAACCTGCGGCTTTTCCATTTTTTTTATAAGCCGTCATTTTCGTTTTTTTTTTACTTTTTTTTAATAAGCCGTCATTCCTTTTTTTTTAACGGCTTTCGCAAAATTTTTTTTTGAAACAACATTTTTTAAAGCCGTTGATCGTATTTTTTTTACGGCTTTTGGAACATTTTTTTTTCAAAAATGCGTGCGGTTTTTTTTTTTTGCACGCGCCTCTTTTTTTTCTCTGGCCCACTTGGACCCAACTCACTTTTCCTCCCCCTTTTTTTGAATCTCGGCTGGGCTCATTTGGCCCACACAAAAAAATGACTTTTTTTTTACTGGGACGTACAAACAACTTGCCCCCTCACCTTTTTTTTTAATGCACAGCGGCCATTTAGGGTTCCCAACGGGAACCCTCTTCCATCGCACACAAAAGAGCGCCGCTGCCAGACTCAAAGGTGGGGAGGGCGGGAGGTTTCTTGACGGGGGAATCTGCTGCACGTGCGGATCGCATCGAAGTGGATTGTTCCTTCGCCGCGTAGAAGGGAGTCCGCCACCGAAGATGCTTTCTGCGCAGGGACTGTCGCGCTATCGCGATCTGGAGGGGGTAGGGCACGGCTCGTCGCCTGCGATCTGGGGGATCAAGTTGGCGGCGCACACCCGCTGGAGGAACTTGCCTGCGCGCGACTGGGAGCGCCGCCTGGGGGTGCGCTGCGCGAGGGGGTGCACCGCAAGGGGGTGCGCTGCGCGGGGGCACTTCCCCTGATATGGAGATCGTGCCTGTGGGATGCGATCTGGCGCAGCGTGACACTGATGGATGCCATGAGAGGGAGAGGCGGCTATAGACTTGGAGACTTCGCCTGGGTGCGCTGCGGCGGGATACTGGGGTTGAGGGTAAATGTGGCCTGGAGATGCGGCCTGGAGATGCCCATCGCGCAGAGGCTCTATCGCCGCCAAGCACGATGGGGGCGCCGCCAGAAGCTTCTTCGCGCGATGATCAGCGCCGCCTGGATCATTTGGGAGGGCGACGCCGCCGATGAGGATGATGGCAGCAAGGCGAGGATGTTGCCGGGACTGGGAGCCCTGCCTGGGCTTCGTGGCGGAGATGCGTGCGCGCACCGCCTGCGCACGTGGCAAATAGGAGACCAGGAGATATGTCGCCAAGAGTTGCGGGCGAGATGGAGGGCGGCGCCGCTGAGCGGAAGGGGCTGCGAGGGGAGGACCCGCCACTGGATGTTGGTGATTCGAGAGGGATATTCTCCGCTTGAAACTTGAGATAGGGCAGCCGCACCAAAAAAAATTGGGAATCGAGTGTTCCCAGGAACTGCTAGATCTAGGGTTCCAACAATGGAACTCGAACAGACTTAAAAAAAATTCTGAAGATCTTCAAATAAACTGGAACCCGATCTTGGAATAAATTTGAACGAACAAAAAATCTTCTAAGAACAAATTTCAAAACACACCAAGAACGACCCACTCTGATACCATGTTAGAAAATAAAATATGCGGAAGCGGTAATCAGAGAAAAGAATTAAACATCATAGAACACGGGATTTTACGTGGAACCCTACTCCGTAAGGAGCGGGATGAAACCACGGGAGAAGCCCTCAACGGGGCGTGTTTGTCTATTGACTTTCTCAATGAGTACAGGAGGTCTGGGGCTCCTTATATAGCCTCTCCAGAGCCTCCAAGTCCCACCGTTAGACGATGTGGGACTAAACACTGAATGGGGTAAATGGATCTCCTCCAGGATCCATTTACCCTGCTACAACTCAATAGGCGCTTACAACTTATGCTCCAACATATCTCAACAGTAACCATGGTTTATAGTGATTAATTAAAATCTTGGATGGGCCTCTATTGAAGGTTCATCTCATAATTCCTAAAAAACAACCAGGCCTTTCATGAGAGTACCAAGTACATTGAAATAGATTGTCACTGCACACTTGACATGACTCAGAAGGGTTTTATCTCTATTTCCCACGTTAGCTTAGGGGAACAAGCCATATATTTTCACTAAGGCTCTAGCCAGCGATCCATTTCAGAGATGTTCCAAAATGAGCGTGATTGATATCTATGCTCCATCTTGAGGGTGTGTGTTGAGAGATATACTTATCTTTCCATATTTTATGTATTTTTCTTTTCCTATGTCTCTAGTATGTAATTTGCCCATCAAGTCTCTTTATATACGAGAACCCTAGGGTAGGGTTCATGAATAAACATGTTAGCATTTTCCACAAAAACTAATAGCAAGATCTGATCTCATAGAGTCCTCTTTCATGGAGTATGACAGTAGTCTAGGACCATCTCGAACCATGTGTATTCATGGCCTTTTCTCGTTCTTTGATTCCATGCATTCTTTTTTATATTTTTCGTAGTAGGAGTAATGATATATGGCCTCTGTTGGAGTACTTGGTTATATGCGTCATTGAGTTGTAGCAGGGTAAATGGATCCTGGAGAAGATCCATTTACCCCATCCATGTGTTTAGTCCCATACCGCCTAGTGGTGAGACTTGGAGGCTCTGGAGAGGCTATATAAGGAGCCCCAGACCTCCTGTACTCATTGAGAAAGTGAAATGCATAGCATGCCCCTTTGAGGGCTTCTCCTGTGGTTTCATCCCGCTCCTCACGGAGTAGGGTTCCACGTAAAATCCCGCTGTTCTTTTTCTTTGTTTATCTTTATTCCATGTTACGCTTCCTCTTCCGATTTTCTAACATGGTATCAGACCGGATTAGATCCTCGAGGATTTCATGATTCATTTTTATATTCGAGATTCGAGTCATTATTTGTTTGTGAAGATTTTTTTTTGAAGATCGTGTTCGTTCAATTTCCTGTTCTAGGGTTTTTTAAACCCTAGATTTATTCTCCAGCGGCGCGCATCTGGGCGGCGCAAGTCCACATCGCCTCCACATGATCGCCAACAGCAATCTCCTGCGACTTCTCCCTTCCAGGCGACATCATGCCCTCCTTCCTGTTCGGTTCCAGCAGGCAAAGAGCCTCCTTTCGCTTCCCTCTATGGCGAAATCTCCAACAGCCCGCATCTCAAGGCTGCAACAACACATGCCTCAAGGGATCTTCTATCCCCTAGAAG
Organism: Ottelia alismoides; assembly: GCA_037367405.1. Taxonomy (NCBI): domain Eukaryota; kingdom Viridiplantae; phylum Streptophyta; class Magnoliopsida; order Alismatales; family Hydrocharitaceae; genus Ottelia; species Ottelia alismoides. Next base: position 87,551 of record JAZKJV010003803.1, on the reverse strand, counting down.
CCCAACATCTCGCGAGCGGCACAATCGGCGATGGAACCCCAGCAGGAGGTTCCCTTCCCCAGCTCGCGCAGCCCAGGCGCGCGTCGCCCCAACAAGCTCCTGGTGGGAGCCCTTGCGCGCGCAGATCCTCCTTGCGCAGTCCAGGCGCTGCTGCGCCTCCGCCCGCAGCACAGACGCTGCCCCGCTGCTCCCTCGCCCCCGCTCCAGTTGCGCGTAGGCACGCGAAACCCAGGCGGCGTGCGGCGCCCAGATCCTGGCGCACCGCGCGCAGTCCTCCAACCCGAGTGCCCCCATGCGCGAGGCGGCCCTTCCGCAACCACGTACAAGGCGACATCTGCGGCCCTCCTCCTCTCTTCCTCGTTGGCGGCGTTTCTGTTGTTTCCCTGTTGGGGGCGGCGGAATCTTAAGAGGGTTCCTGGGAACCCTAGGGTTGCCCCTCCCTGTGGGCCTGCTTTAAATTAAAAAAAGGGAGGAATTGTTTTTGCTCTGTTCGGCCCAAGTGGGCTGAAACTTGAAAAAAAAAGGAGAGAAAAGCTTCAGCCCAAGTGGGCTGAGTGTGATTTAAAAAAAAGGAAAAGTGAGAGGGGAAATGAGCTTTATTTTGTAAAGCCGAAATGGGCTCAGATTTCTTTGGGCCCACATGGGTCTTGCTTGTTTGTTAAAAAAAAAGAAAGGAAAAGTGAGTTGGGTCCAAGTGGGCCAGAGAAAAAAAAGGAAAGAGGCTGCATTTCTTTGGTCGAAATTAAATTTTTTTTAAAAGGCGCGTACAAGATGAAGAGCCGTACGCAAGTTAAAAAAAATGACGGCTTATAGAAAAATGAAAAAGCAGCAAGAAATGTTTGAATGTTCACGGAGTAAGGTCCCAACGTGCGGTTTCGGTAGTGGTGGTGGTTGTCGAGGTGCTTTGGAATTTGGACGGATTCTCGGGGCATATGTTCTAAGGGAAAAAGGTAGAATCCTTTATCAAGAGGGTTATTTATGGAATGATGTGACAGGTTTTGCATTAGGATTTACAAAAAAATAACTATCATTGGGGTTATTACTTCTTACTAAACTAAAGCAAGTCCAAACGGATTTCTCCTCCGATTTTTTTTCCAAAGAGATTTCTTTTGATTAAAAACGCACCTCTGGGAAAGGTGGCATTTGGTCCATTTCTCAGCTATTTTTAAAATTAGCTTCACTTGCATAAATAGAATAAACGCACAATTTAAGTTGAATTTATCTAGTATATGGTCTCTAAGTCCAATGGAGTGAAATCAAGAAAGTGCTGACAATAAGTTTTCTTGACGCTTTGTTATAATTGGAATTCGTTTCAATCTTGACCAAGACATCCAAATGGTGGCAAAGAATGCAGCAGCCAGCCTAACATTGGCGAAGGGTTGGTTTTGTATTGTATATTAGGTGATGAATGGTATTAATTAAGGTGAGTGCAATATTGTCTTTTAATAAGATGAAGAATCATTGGAAAAAATCACACTGTTATTTCTTGTACTACTATGTGAACAAGCTATTTTCTGCTGAAATTGTTGTCCATGACATCATAAAGAAATACTCCTTATTTAATCTATTCTCTGAGGTTATTGCATGTTGCATGTGCTCTGTGAAGTTCATATTGAGCAATATCATAAAATACCACCAATGAAAGCATTTTGCCAGAAGGATATTCTGTGAACAATTTAAAGGTGATATAACTGGACTCAGTTCTGTTGAGAAATCATCGTTTGTAATAACCAGGAATTATCAGCTATCACAACTCAGAAAAGATTCTCCTTTGTATTTGTCTTAATCTAATTTGAGTTTGTTCTTGCAGCATTTGGAACCACTGGATCTTTGTTACATATCACTTTGTATATATAATTATTTAATTTGATTTTTTCTTGCAGTTCTTGGAACCACTGGAGCTTTGTTACAGGTCACTTTGTTCTTGTGGTGATCAACCGATTGCTGATGGAAGTTTACTTGATTTTTTGCGTCAAGTTTCTACCTTTGGCCTCTCACTTGTAAGGCTTGATATTAGACAAGAATCTGATAGGCATACTGATGTCATTGATACTATTACCATGCACTTGGGAATTGGATCATATCGTGATTGGGCAGAGGAAAAGCGCCAAGAATGGTTGTTGTCTGAGCTCCGGGGAAAACGTCCATTGTTTGGTCCTGATCTCCCCAAATCCGAAGAAATTTCTGAAGTCCTGGACACTTTCCACATTTTATCAGAGCTTCCTTCCGATTGCTTTGGTGCTTATATTATATCAATGGCAACTGCACCTTCAGATGTTTTAGCTGTAGAACTATTACAGAGAGAATGCCATGTGAAAAAGCCACTAAGAGTAGTCCCGCTATTTGAGAAACTAGCGGATCTTGATGCAGCCCCAGCTGCTATAGCACGACTCTTCTCAATTGATTGGTACAGAAATCGAATTAATGGAAAACAGGAGGTTATGATTGGATATTCAGATTCTGGAAAGGATGCCGGTCGTCTTTCTGCAGCTTGGCAGCTATACAAGGCTCAGGAGGAGTTAGTGAAGGTTGCAAAGCAATATGGAGTAAAATTGACAATGTTTCATGGGCGTGGTGGGACTGTTGGAAGGGGCGGTGGTCCTACCCATCTTGCCATATTATCACAGCCTCCAGATACAATTAATGGTTCACTTCGTGTGACGATTCAGGGAGAGGTCATAGAGCAATCCTTTGGGGAGGAGCACCTATGTTTCAGGACACTCCAACGCTTCACTGCTGCCACTCTTGAACATGGAATGCACCCCCCTATTTCTCCAAAACCAGAATGGCGAGCACTGATGGATGAAATGGCTGTGGTGGCTACTGAAGAATATCGATCGATTGTCTTCAAAGGATCTCATTTCGTTGAATATTTTCGCCTTGTAAGTGAATACTTCGTATGATAATGAAAGAGAAATCTAATTTTTTCCCTGGGATAAATCTAATAAAAGATCGGATAAATATCAAAAAATGCTTGGTTAAAAATTGACATTCTAGTTTCTGACATTCAGCACTATGACAGTCTTTTTTCATCAAAACGATTAAAAATCTTTCAGGCTTGAATGATGACCAAAGTTTTGGTAAATAGTGTGTTGTTAGCTATATGTTGTCATCATTGTTTTTATTATATATTGTTGTTATTGTAATTGTTAAGATTCTTATATCTCTTGGTCTTTATTTATATTTGTTTAGTTCTCCAGTCTATCTTATGTAATTTTCTCATAGAGCTTTTTTCCTATATATAAGAGAGCTCTAGGGATACGAGGAATACAACTTCATTTTTTCTACTTCCACATGGTATTCGACCGATGTCTCCTGGTCTTGACAAGGTCTCTCCCATAGCTATCAAATGTGTGTTTGTTGGGTAATCCAAGACCCAAAAGGGATATCGTTGCTTCGACCCTGTTCGTCGAAGGTACTACGTCAGTGCAGATGTCACCTTCTTTGAGTCCATTATGTATTTTTCTCCCACGGGTGACAAGCTCATTCCTTCATAAGATGGAGAAGAGGTCTATATGCCTCTACCTCCGATCTCCATTACATCGTCTTCGCCACATCCTACTGCACCGCCACCTCCACCGTCACCTACTTTCTATCCGCAGGTTTACCAGCGACGACCCCGTGCTCATGTGCCTCCTCTATCATCCAACACGCCCGAGGTATGTTTTGAACATTTGAGTTCTTCTAATGGCACTGATTTGCATATACAGACTGAGGTACAAGAGGTCTTGGATGATTTATCTTATGCGATTAATGAGGATCTGGATTTACCTATTACTCTACGGAGGCAGAGGTGGGCATGCACTATGCATCCCTTTGCTTCACATGTTTCCTTGATGCATCTTTCCAAGGATTTTCAGAGGTTTGTTGTGGGACTGTCTGCTGTGGAAATACCACGGATCTATCAGGAGGCATTGCAGGGTAGCCCAGTGGTATCTGGCCATAGAGGAGGAGATGACAGCTTTACAGTCTCATGGTACATGGAGTGTTGTACATACTCTTCCAGGTGCGTCTGTTGTTGGCAGCAAGTGGGTGTTTACTATGAAACACTGAGCTGATGGCACTGTAGATAGATATAAGGCCATGTTGGTTGCACATGTGTTCACCCAAACCTATGGGGTGGATTACCAAGACACCTTTTCTCCCGTTGCATGTCACTCTACGTTGAGGATTCTTATTGTTGTTGCTGTGGTACGTGACTGGCTGCTTTTCCAATTATATGTGAAGCATGCATTCTTGTATGACGATCTGCAGGAGGAACTTTACATGCAGCAACCACCAGGGTTTGCTGCTGAGGGGGATTCCAGTATGGTATGCCGACTTCACAAGGCCATATATGGCCTTAAACAAAGTCCGAGGGCTTGGTTTCAGAAGCTCTCAGAGTTGATTAAACAGAAGCGGTTTGCCAGATCTACTGCAGATCATTCTCTTTTTGTTAAGAGAACTAAGAAAGGTACCATTGTCATTCTCGTTTATGTTGATGATATCATTGTTACTGGCAGCAATGAATAGGGCATTCAGGTAGTTAAGGATTTCCTTGGACAACAGTTTGTGACCAAGGATCTTGGCACACTACGTTACTTTGGTGGCTTATAGTTTACACAGAATCCGAAGGGTATGGTTATAATGCAAATGAAGTATGTTACCGACCTTCTATCTGAGACAGGCATGACAGGACGCGGACCTGCCACTACACCAATGGATCCTAATGCTAGGCTCTATGATGATGACTCTGAAGAGGTGGATAAAAGAAGATACAGAGAGCTGGTAGGGAAGTTGTTATATGTTACTCTTACCAGGCTTGATATATCATTTGTTGTGAGCAGAGCGAGCCGGTTTATGGAGCAATCCAGACAGGTTCACATGGATGCAACTTGCATGATTTTGAGATACCTGAAATCTTCTCCAAGTGCAGGTCTTCTTTTCAGAAGAGATATGTCTCTCACTGTTTTTGGATGTGGAGATGCAGATTATGCTGGGTGTCCCAAGGACATGAAGTCCACCTCAGGCTTCACTGTATTTGTTGGTAGCTTATTGGTTTCATGGAAAAGTAAGAAACAAACAGTTGTTGCTCGATCCAGCGCTGAATTCGAATATAGAGGTATGACCCAAGGGAGTACAGAAAGGATGTGGGTCAAGTATGTTCTGACTGTCCTAACTGTTGAGGTGCCTCTTCCTATGCATTTCAAATGTGATAATCAGACAACACTGTTCATAGCTAACAATCTAGCCTTTCATGAGAGAACAAAATGCATTGAAGTAGATTGCCACTACACTCGTGATTTGATCCAAAAGGGGGCTGATTTCCACTTCTCATGTTGCATCAGGTGATCAAATTGCATACATGTTTACCAAAGCTTTTGCGACGGGTCCTTTTCATTGTTGTTGTTCCAAGTTGAGCATGATAGACATATATGCTCCAGCTTGAGGGGGAGTGTTGAGATTCTTATATCTCTTGGTCTTTATTTATATTTGTTCATTTCTCCAATCTATCTTATGTAATTTTCCCATAGAACTTTTCTCCTATATATAATAGAACTCTAGGACTACGAGTAATACAACTTCATTTTTTTCCCCTTCCACAATAATTTATCCGAGTTATATATTTTATTGCATTTGTTTCAGATTTTATTGAACATGTTCCAATTATGGTTATTGTTTCCCTTTTCTGTACATGGGTTATTCTTGTACTTTGTCTTCGTTCTTCCTCTTATCTAAGGGGTGCCCTATTAATAATAATAATAATAACAACAACAACATAACATTGAAGACGGCATCAGAACCTTAGGTAATTTGAAGGGACATCACATCTCGTACATCATAAAGAACATCAGAAAATAAGTGGATCATATCCATATTTCAAATCATCGTACGTGTGTATAGAGGATAAAAAATATAAATCGTGAAAGCGAATAATAAGAAATAATTTTCCATTGTTACGTGCACTACGATATATAGTGATATATCTTCAAATGTGCTAAACCTCTAACAAATTAACCTCCTACCATAGGTCCAATCCTACGTCGCGTCGCATGTGTTGGCATGTTAAAAAAACACCGAACCAAACACCTCCATGAAGCTTATCTTCTTCTTTTACTTTCGTGCATGAAGTTCCTCTTAAAGGATCTCCTTCTCATATATGGATCGTGTCTCACATATATGGCCTCCCATAACGAGTAGACGAGGCAAACATGAATTTGCACAAGATCGAGGGCGCACATCTATGGAAAGGAGAAGTAGCACCACTAGGGAAAGGGGGAGGAAGAGACGGGTGGATAGGGTTTCTTTCCATAAACCCTAGGTCATCCACCTTCCTTTTAATCGAAGGAGGGCTCCATTGTGGTTAAGGTCCAACCTTGAATACTCAGCCCAATCAATTCTAGGTCCATATTCTTTAATCCAATTCACAAATACGATCCTTGATTTATGTAAATCCAATTTAGAGAATCAATCCTTGTTTGAACGGCACTTTGATACTTCAGTCAAATTATCTGGATTCTTTATCCTTTGATAAAGATATCATGTATAAGAATATTCCGATCATATTGGATATCCTACTGTTTAACAACCATGGATACTTGAAAATATTATCGGGAGATTGCACATCCTGGTATAGTTTCTCAATACCTTATCGATTCCAATATTATGGATAATGAATGCTAAAGTGGTGCAACTAATATGTTGCACATCAAACCTTATTCTTAATCAATATGAATTCTTTCAGGAGCGGAGTCATTAAAATCCATGATGTTTCATCATTATCTATGAATGGAAGAAGTTATTATGTCACACCAACCTCAAGTATTTTCAATACTCAAGCATCCTTCTTGCTAGAATATTTGGATAATCCGAATTATGTATTCCCATATTTTTTATTTGCTTCCATAGTTAAGAAAAAGTTATCTTATTTTACCATAGAGCATGAAAATATCAAGTATATACTTTTTAAAAAATGTATATTGATATTCTCTAATATCTTGTTTTGAAATAAGATGACTACCGGTGGAGTTCCTTTTACTTTAATATATTATAAGTGAGCTTTGTCTTTAGATTTATCATATATAAATATTTAAGATTCCTTTGGGTGATCATTTATCTCTTATATTCGTATATGTACATCAGCTAGCTAGTATATAGTCCTCCATCAAGCCATTAACCTAGTGTTCTGTCAACTTGCCAAGTGCATATACTTATTTTTGTGTGTGTATTTATATATATATATCTTGATTTTGTCAACTAATTTGACAAAATTACGCTGCACAAAAACAAGGGGGGGTTGGGGGTGCGGAGACTGGATTATGTCAATGACGCTTTGCTTCTTAAGTGGGCCAGCAGAATTTGGGGCCCGTGGGAGGATTTTTGCAGCAAAGTTCTGCGTGAGATTTACAGCGTCAACGGGATGCCTCCGATCGCTGCTGCTCAGGTGGGATCCCCCACGCCGTTTCGGAAGGGGGTCATGGAGGTCTTCTCCAGATTTTTTGTCCTTGTTTAGGCCGATGCTTGGAAATGGCGAATCTTTTAACTTCTGGACTGATGATTGGACCGGGGGGGCGGGGGCTTTGTGCTCGCGGTTCCCTCGCATGTTCGCTCTAGCGGCTGATAGGAGTGCACGGGTCGCATCTTGCTGGTCGGACGGTAACTGGTTCCTGGCCTTCTCATCTAACTTATCGGACCAAAGACTCGAGGATTTTCTTTCCTTGCTGGACTCTATCAAGGATGCGGGCGTCCTACTATGGGAAGGGATCACCGGGCTTGGCGTTTGGGACCGTTCTCGGCGAGGAAGGCATATGGGGCGATTTGTAGGCCCCCACGGTCGGAGAATATGATTCGTGATTGCGGCTTTTTCTGGGGTCTTCGGCTCCCTGAGAGGATTGGCTTCTTCCTTAGGCTATTCCGTAGGCAAAGATTGATGACTAGAGATCGATGTGCTAGGCTGCTGGGCTCCATCTCTGATAGGTGCATTTTGTGTGACACGGCGGTGGAGTCTCTTGAGCACCTTTTCTTCAGGTGCCCTAAAGTGACTATGATCTGGGAGGAGGCAAGAATGGCTTGGTTATGCACTTCCGATTTGGCTTCCTTCTGCGGTTCGATGGTGGCGAATAGAAGCAGAGCTCGACGGGAACTCCTTTGGCCCGTGGCAATTGTGTGGGCAATATGGCTGGGCAGAAATGCTGCTCTTTTCTCTGGGCAACGCTTCTACAAGGAAACATGGAGTTACATTGCGCGCGATGAGTGGGCTTTGTAGGTGCTTTGCTTGTTTCGTTTTCTCGTTCCCTTTGTAAATTCCCTTTGTGTTGTTTCTTTATTTAATAAATGGGGCGAACACCACTGAGTGTCTCCCCTTGCTTCTGGCTTTCAAAAAGAACTATGAATCTTTATTCCTTGCATCAGACATGCATCAAGACTAAATGTCAAATATTATTTTATTGGACAATGTTATTTGATGTTAATTACGTTTTTGATTTAACTATTTGGATCTACTCTTGTACATCTAGTACTTTAGATTAAATAAAAATTATGAAAATATTATTTTTTTTCATTATTCGGCTGACTAGTTGATCCATTGACCAACTAGTCAGGCTAACTATTCAATAAGGCCAAATAGTGTTATCCTATTCAATGTTCAATCACCCCATCTAATAGCGTAATCAGACCGGCTAATTGCCCTAGTCGGCCAATTATTTCGGCAAAATAAATGTACAGTGTAGTTACAAAGGTTATAGGGTTTAGGGTGTATTTGAATAAAATTTTAAAATTCATGGTTTAAAAAAATCCTAAACTAAAAAGATCGATATTAATTGAATCAAATCAAGTAATATCCGAATACTTGACCATCATTAAGAGAATACTATATGACTACTTGATTTATATTTGATAAATTTACTCATGTATAAACAAAAACACATCGGATCTGGATTTGATATTTAATATCCAATTGCTTGCCTAGATAACATGTGAAGCAACACAAATGTGAAACTCACATGATTGACATGGAAATTGTTGAGATATTAGTTATCTTTTATTTCTTTTATGTATTTTCTTTTCTTTTGTCTTCTTTATGTAATTTTCTGAACCTGTTTCTCCTCTAAGAGAACCATAGAGTCTCATGAATAAGCAATTCATTGTTTTCTCTCAACATGGTATCAGAGAGACGGTCCTAAACTGGAGTTCTGATACCACACCTATGCCCTAGACCCCACCCGTTGCCCTCTCACGCATCGCCGTTGCCGCCCCTCTACGCAACGGGCCAGCGTCGTCGTTAGAAAATCGGAAGCGGAAGCGTAAACATGGGAAAATAGAATAAACATCAAAGAAGAACAACGAGATTTTACGTGGAACCCTTCTCCGTGAGGAGCGGGATGAAACCACGGGAGAAGCCCTCAAAGGGGCGTGTTATGCATTGCTTTTTCTCATATGTTACAGGAGGCCTGGGGCTCCTTATATAGCCTCCACAGGGCCTCCAAGTCCCACCACTAGACGATGTGGGACTAAACAACTGGATGGGGTAAATGGATCCTTGAGGTATCCATTTACCCATCTACAACTCAACATGCGCACTACCACACACTCCAACAGTCGTCGCCAACCCTCTGCGTGGCAACCCAGCGCCGCCGCCACTCAGTGCGGTAGCCCAGCATCGCCGCCACTGCTGCAGTGCATCGCAGCGCGACTCCACGCGTCACCATGAGACTCTGCGTGCCTCCGTGGCCCCTTCCAGCATCGCTAACGTCCCCCATGGTCATTTTTTCTCCTCTCTCTCATCAAACTGTAGTCTGAAATGGCCTGATTTTGACTGGAAAAGGTGATTTCAGACCTATAAATCATGTTTTCTGGTCCTAACGCAGATCGAGGCTTGACGAGGATGGTTGTATAAGTATACACGTACAACTAATCCTTTATATGATCGTGTAGACTCGCTCGAATCGGTTTACCTACCCAGTTGAGTTATGTTTTGGCGTTCTTTTTCATCATGTCAGAAAATAATGGTGATGTCTTCCCTTGTTCAGGTGCCTTCAAGGGCTCGGATCCCATCGTGAAGATGAGTGGGACCAATCATGATTTGTGGTCCATGCAATTTTTGACACCCTTATGGAGTACAATAATAAGGAGCACATTCTGACAAAGCTCGAGCTGACGGATAAGACTGGGATAATGCTTTGTGGAAGCAAGATGACGAGTACATGCATATTTAGCTCTCTGAGATTCTCACAATAGATATCGCCAACGACATTGTGAACCAGCATACCACCAAGGCGATGTTGGATATTCTGGTAGCCATGTATGCCCAAGCAAAGAACGAGGCCAAGATTCTTCAGCTACAGTTATATATATACGTCCAAGCAAAATGGTCGCCCTCTGCATACCTGCTACTCTTCGCTTCAAGGTCTATTTAGGAAGCTTCGCAGCTTCATGCATGTTACCACTTTCACGGAGTAACAGAGGGCATACATAAAATCAACAATGGTTGGAGTTTTCTTGACAGCCCCAGATCTAGAATACGAGGCAACAACGCATAGCTTCTTATAGGAGCGACCATACCTCCCATAAAGTAGGCCTACAATTGCCTCAACAAGCTTCTTATCCCACCAGCTTCTTACTCTAAGGACACATACTATCAGAAGCACGGATACCCCACATCTGCTCGCGTGGTCGAGCAGATTGAGCCTCTAAATAGTTCGACTCCTCATACAGATTCACGCTTTGATGACATTGTCTCCCGTCTGAGGGAGATAATGGATCCTACTGCCGACACCCCTACAGGTTCCCCAGATGTTGCAACCGTTGCTAAAGCATCTTCGAGCTCCTTAGGTATAGCCTACGATTTTATCAGTTGTAGCAGGACATATTTGATAGATTGGATCATCGACTCTGGTATTTCTGACCATTTGTGTGGAGATAACACACAATTCAGTTCATACAGATCTATACCCCATGGTAGGTGGGTCATCATTGCGAACAAGGTTTACTTACCCATCACAAGACAGGGGGAGGTGCATTTGATGTCATCCATGTGCCTGCAGAATGTTTTATATCATCCTGATTTTCATATGAGTTTGCTTTCTATTAGTCAGATCACGAAGGATCTGCATTATCGTGCCATTTTTGACCCCTCTTGTCTTGTGTTTCAGGACATACTCACGAGCAGGGTGATTGGAAGTCGTTGTGAGCAGCGGGTGCTTTACAGACTGGTCCAGTCTCCCAGTATCGATGCCTCTATAGTCCCACTAAATTAGTCTCCCTAGTCCTTATTCGTAGCATCTTCATTTTGGCTACCTTCCTCTGTGAAGTTGTGTTATGTCCTTCCACAGATCTCTATACGCTCTTATTTCCTGTGCGAGGCTTGCCAGCTTGGGAAGCATTATCACGCTTCTTTCTGTGGTCGTAGGAGTCGTAGCATTAGTCATTTATTTGAGCTTATTCATCTAGATATTTGGGGTCTCAGTCGTGTTCCTGATCTCCATGGACACCATGTTTATCTTATTGTTGTAGATGATTGTTCTAGAATTTCTTGTGTTTTTTTGTTGAAAAACTAGTCTGAAGTTTGGTCTGTTATTAAATCTTTATTAATGAATTAAAGAACATTTTCTCTGCTACTATCAAGTTTATTCGCTTTGATAATGTCTTAGAGTTCTGCATGGCACATACTTACAGTTATCAGAGTTCTTCAAGTCTCTTGGCACCGTACATCAGATCTTGTGTACTTACACCTCTCAGTAGAACGGTGTTCCGAATGCAAACACCGTCATTTACTTGATGTGTCAAGAACACTTTTGATCTAGAGTCGTGCTCCTCACTCTTTTTGATGTGATGCGGTCCTCACTGCTTGCTACTCGGTGAACCGCATGCCATTTCTGTCTTTGGAGAGAATGTTCATTTCTTGAATGTGTTTCTCGAGGACCTACTCTTCCTTATGCCTTATATGGTTGGATATGTTTCTTTTGTTTACCATATGATACCTGGTCGTGACAAGCTCTCTCTTAGAGATGTTAAGTGTCTTTGTAGGCTACTCTTGTACCCAAAATGGGTTTATTATTGTTTTGATCCTGTTCGATGGAAGTACTATGTTAGTGCAGATGTCACCTTCTTTGAGTCTATTATGTATTTCTCTCCTACATGTGACAGGTTGACTCTGTCTGACTCTGGAAAGGGGGTATACATGTCTCATCCTCCATTGCACCTCCTCTAGTACCTACACCACATCCATCACCTCCACCACCTCCTCCACTGCCACCACCACGACCTAGTACATTGGCCCATATGTTACCAAATTTTTATATTCGCAGGACTCGTACAACTCCCCCTGCGCATGGGCCTTCCCCTCATCATCTAGTGTGCCCTAGATATGTAAGGAGCGCATTGTTTCTACTGATGACACTAGTAATTTGTCATTGTAGCATGATTCTTTATAGGATGAGCATGTGCCCTCTCAGGAGGGTAGTTTACAAGTTCAAGAGGAGGCATGTGGTCTGAATGTGCCTATTACTCTACATAAGTAGAGACACACTTGTGCTACATATCCTCTTGCAACTCATTTTTCCTTGGTCCAACTTTCAGAGGACTTCAGGATATTTGTCGTGGGACTGTCAGTCGTGGAGATACCACCGACATATCAGTAGGTGATACAAGGCAGTCAATGGTGTCTTGCCATGGATATTAGAATCACGCAACACATGAAGCATTGTTACAGTTCCTACAGAAGCGTACGTTGTAGGATGCAAATGGGTGTTTACAATGAAGTATTAAACAGATGGCAGTGTGGATCACTACAAGGAGAGACTTGTGGCTCACGGGTTCACCCAGACATATGGGGTGGACTATCAGGATACTTTCTCTTCAGTAGCTCGGCATTCATCACTATGGATTCTTCTTTCAGTTGCAGTGATACGGGACTGACACCTATATCTGCTTGATGTGGAGAATGCATTTCTCTATGGTAACCTACAGGAGAATGTCTACATGCAACAACCACCTGGGTTCGCTGTTGAGGGGGAGTGTCAGAATGTTTACAGGCTTCACAAGACAATCTATGGCCTTAAGTAGAGATCAAGAGCATGGTTCCAGAAGCTCTCGAATTTGATAGAGCATGAAGGGTTCGTGAGATCGATAGTTGATCATTTACTGTTTGTTCAGAGGTATCAAAGAGGCACAGTTTCCATACTTGTTTATGTTGATGATATCATTGTTACATGGCTTGATGAGTAGGGCATCCAAGCTGCTGAGGATTTCCTAGATCAGTAGTTTGTAACCAAGGACCTTGGTCATCTACATTACTTCCTTGGAATGGAGTTTGCTAGGAACCAGCGAGGTCTTGTGATGACCCAGAGGAAGTACGTTACAAATCCTCTCTGAGACAACTATGGCAGATTACAGGCCTGCCACTACTCCCATGGACCCAAGCATGAAGCTATATGAGAATGATACTGAGGACGTAGACAAGAAGAGGTACATGGAGCTCATTCGGATGCTTCTATATGTAGCCATCACTAGGCCAGATATATCATTTGCAGTGAGCAAAGTGAGTCAATTTATGGAGCAACCTAGACATGCACATATGGATGCAATTCATACGGTTCTGAGTTATCTGAAGACCTCACATGTCATTGATTTTCTATTTAGTAGAGGCACATCCTTTGCCATTACAGCTTGTGTATATGCAGATTATGCGAGGTGTCCCGAGGACATAAAGTCTACCTCTGGCTTTGTAGTGTTCATAGGGTGTTCCTTAGTATCATGGAAGAGCAATAAGCAGACGATGCTCGCCAGATCCAGTGCAGAATCAAGGTACGAAACCATAGCACGAGCGAGTATAGAGATGATGTGGGTCAAATTTATTCTTATTGACCTAGCAATTGAGGTGCCTCTTCCATGCACCTCCAATGCGACAACCAGATTGCTCTCTTCATTATCAACAAGTTAACAACCCAACCTTCCATAAGTGGAGCAAGTATATCGAGGTAGATTGTCACTACACTCTAGACATGATTCAGAAGGACTTCATTTCCACTACTCATGTTAGCTCAGGAGATCAGACAACAAACGTGTTCACCAAGACCCTAGCCAGAGGGTCACTACAGAGATGTTGTTCCAAGTTGAGCATGATTGGTATTTACGCACTAGCTTGAGGGGAGTGTTGAGATAATATGTTGAGAGAATTCTATATCTCTGTCTTTATTTATATTTCTCTAGTTTTTCTGTTTTCTTTATGTAATTTCTCCCTAGACATTTCTTCTATATAAGAGGGTTCTAGGGTTACATGGAATACAACATTTCTTTTCACACCTTTCACATGGTATCAGAGCGACGGTCCTAGACCGGAGCCTGGTGACCTAACCCTAGCCCCCTCCCCACAAAAAGTTGTGCCGCCCGTCGCCCCCCTCGCGGACTCTCGCCCCTCCTCATGGGCCGTCGCCCCCCTTTGCGGGCGGTTGCCTCTTCGCGGGCTGCTGCCCTCCCTCGCGGGCCGTTGCCCCTCTCGCGGGTTGCCGGCACACACAGACCCGCGACTGCTCTCTCTCATGCCCTTGCCGTCACCACCTATCTCTGTTTAGGTCCACTCTTGAGCCTCTAGGGTGTGGCGTGATCATCTAAAACACCCTAGTCACCCAAAGACGCCTTTTAAGAATGGAAGAGGTTGTAGTATGAGTCTACACCCACAACCATCTTTCTATATGTCAGTGTAGACGCATGTCTTATTTGTTGCAGTCCCAGTCTTGGTGATAGTTGTCATCATGGTTGACAATAAAGCTGATGTTCCATCCCTGGGGGCCTTCAAAGGTCCAGCCCTCATCGTCAAGATGGATGGAACAGACTATGAACTGTGGGTCATGCAGTTCATGAGTCTGATGCAGTGTAATGGCAAGAAGCATATCCTCATGATGGAGGAGCCAAGTGACAAGATTGGTATAAATACCTCATGGGAGGCAGACAATGCTTATGCACGTGTGGGGCTATCTGGCGTTGTGTCTACAGAGATAACAAATGATATATTGAGCCAGTCTACTGCAAAGGCTATGTTGGACATTCTCGTTGCGACATACTCTCCAACGAAGAATGAGTCGAAGATATTGCAGCTCCAACATGATATCTTTACATCGAAGCAAAATAGTCGACCCCTCCATACCCTCTACACTTCTTTAAAGGGCATGTTTGAGAAGCTACACGAGTACATTCCCTTGACTGCTACGCCAGAGCAACTCAAGGCTTACAGAGACTCTGTGATGACTGGGGTCTTTCTAGCGGCCCATGATCCTGAATATGACTCAGCTCGCACCCAGATTCTTACAGATGCTACCATACCTCCAATGGAGGAGGCATATCGCAGACTGAGTAGGATATCTCTGGTGGTAATGTGCAGTCTCGAAGATCCTCAGCCATGGCCGCATATCGTGGTAGGAGGAACCCTACTCCGTATCATGGTAGGGGAGGATCTAACCGTGGCAGAGGAGGGGATTACCGACCCCGTCAACCGTGCACCTACTGCCACAGGACATGCCACTCTGAGGAAACATGTTATTCTAAGCATGAGTTTCCTATTTCCGTTAGAGTTGCAGAACAGACTCAACAGGTTTGGAGTCCATCTCCTGTTGCTGATCAGAGATTTGACGAACTTGTGGCCAGACTCAGGGAGATCATGCCTACTCCTGGATCATCTAGCTCTCCCTCAGGATCCTCAAAGGTAGCTTCCTCTGCTGCTGCATAATCTTCAGGTGTGGCATATGCCAGTTGTTACAGGCAGATTTATCAGAAGGGTTATGGACTCAGGTGCATCCCATTACCTCTGTGGTGATAAAAGTCATTTTAGTGCTTTCAGTCCAACCCAGCCCGGACGATATGCTGTGATAGCAGATGGAACACATTCTCCCATTACTGGTCAGGGGGAGGTGCAGCTAACTCCTGTAATGAGACTTCATAATATTCTTTGTGTTCTTGAGTTTTCAATGAATTTATTATCTATTAGTCAAATCACCAAGGACTTACATTGTCGTGCCATTTTTGATCCGTCTGCTCTTGTGTTTCAGGACATTCTAACGAAGAGGGTGATTGGTTCTGGCCGTGAGAAAGGAGGTCTCTACAGACTAGTGCATTCCCCTTATGCAGGTGCTTCTTCCATTCACACTGGGTTTGCGTCACCTTATATGTGGCATCTTCGTTTTGGTCATCTTCCTCTACAAAAGCTGTGTCACGTTCTTCCACAGATTTTCCCTTGTTCTACCTTTCAATGCGGGGTCTGCCAGCTTGGGAAGTATCATCGGTCCACGTTCCAGAGTCGTCAGGGTTAAAGTAGTCATGGTCTGTTTGAGTTAGTTCATTTTGATATTTGGGGTCCCAGTTGTGTCCGTGATCATCAGGGGCATAGATTTTATCTCGTTGTTGTGGATGAGTTTTCAAGGTTGTCATGGGTTTTTCTTCTTGAAAACAAGTCTGATGCTGGCCCTGTTATTCAGTCATTCATTAATGAAATAAAGAACATCTTTTCAGTAAAAATCAAGTATATACGTTCTGACAATGCCCTGGAATTTTGTACTAACCAACTTCGCACATTTCTTGTGTCTCATGCTATTGTGCATCAAACATCTTGTGCGTATACTTCACAACAGAATGGGGTGGCTGAAAGAAAACACCACCACCTTCTGGATGTTACAAAGACTCTTTTGATTCAGAGCCGTACCCCTCATTCGTATTGGAGGAATGCGGTTCTAACTGATTGTTACCTGGTCAATCATATGCCCTCTTCAGTTCTGGGAGAAAAGATCTCGTTCTTGATTTTGTTTCCCGAGACGGATCTTTTCTCTCTCACAACTCGAGTATTTGGCTCAGTGGCTTTCATTCATCAGATGTCCCCTGGTCTTAACAAACTCTCTCCTAGAGCTGTCAAATGTATGTTTGTTGGGTACTCCATGACCCAAACGAGATATCGTTGCTTCGACCTTGTTGGACGAAGGTACTATGTTAGTGTATATGTAACCTTTTTCAAGTCTATTATGTACTTCTCTCCTACAGGTGAAAGTTCATGTCTTCAAAAAATGAGGAAGAGGCCTATATGTCTCTACCTCTGATCTCTACTCTACCATCATAAGCACCACCTCCTCCTCCACCACCACCACCTCCTCCACCACCGTCTCCTCCACCACCACTGCCATCTCCTCCACCTACATTCTTTCCCTAGGTTTATCAGCGTCGACATGTACCTTGTCAATCATCGAGCATGCCCAAGGTATGTTCTGAGCATTTAAGTTCTTCTAATGGCAATGGTGATTTGCATGTACAGCTTGAGGTGCAGGATGACCACGATGCTACATCTCCTGTGAGCACTGAAGATCTAGATGTGCCTATTGCTCTACGGAAGCAGAAGCGTGCATGCACTATGCATCCTCTTGCTTCCCATGTGTTATTGGACCGCCTTTCCGAGGATTTTCAGAAGTTCATTATGGGGCTGTCAGTAGTGGAGATACCACGTTCTTGTTAGGAGGTGCTGAAGAGTAGTCAGTTGCATCTAGGTATGGAAGAGGAGATGGTCGCTTTACAATCTCGAGATACGTGGAGTGTTGTGTAGGCTCCTATCGGTGCATCTATTGTTGGCAGCAAGTAAGTGTTCACTGTGAAACACCGTGCTGATGGTACAGTTGATAGATAGGAGGCCAGGTTGGTTGCTCGTGGGTTCACAGAAACGTATGGGGTGGACTATCATGATACCTTTTCACCAGTTGCGCATTACTCCATATTGCAGATTCTTATTGCAGTTGTTGTACTGACTTGCCATTTTTCCAGTTAGATGTGAAAAATGCTTTCTTGTATAGGGATTTGCAGGAGGAAGTTTACATGCAACAACCACCGGGGTTTGCTGTTGAGGGGGAGTCTAGTATGGTGTGCCGACTTCGCAAGGCCATATATGGCCTCAAGTAGAGTCCAAGGGCTTGGTTTCAGAAGCTCTCAGAGTTGATTAAATATAATGGATTTGTCATATCTACTGCAGATCATTCTCTTTTTGTTAAGAGAACTCAGGGAGGTACAATTGTTGTTCACATAGTTGTTACTGGTAGCGATGGACAGGGTATTCAGGCAGTTAAGGATTTCCTTGGACGACAGTTTGTAACCAAAAACTTTGACAAGTTACGTGATTTTCTTGGCTTGGAGTTTGCACGCAGTCAACAGGGTATGATTATGATGCAAAGGAAGTATGTTACTGATCTTCTGGCTGAGACATATATGACAGGATGCAGTCCTGCTACTACTCCAATGGATCCTAATGCTAAGACTCTATGATGATGACTCTGAGGAGATAGATAAGAGACGGTATATGGAGCTGGTAGGAAAGTTGCTATATGTTACTATTACCATGCCTGACATATCATTTGCTGTGAGCAGAGTTAGCCAGTTCATGGAGCAACCTAGACAAGTTCATATGGATGAAGTTTGTATGATCTTAAGATATATGAAATCTTCTCCAGGTCCAGGTCCAGGTCTACTTTTCAGAAGAGATATATCACTCTCAATTACTGGATGTGCAGATGCAGATTATGCTGGGTGTCCCAAGGTCAGGAAGTCCACTTCATGCTTCAATGTGTTCGTTGGTAGCTCGTTGGTTTCATATAAGAGTAAGAAACAAACAGTAGTTGCTCGATCCAATGCTGAATCAGAATATAGGGCTATGGCCCAAGAGAACATGAAAATGATGTGGGTCAAGTCTGTTCTGACTGACCTTGCAATTGAGGTGCCTCTCCCAATGCACCTCAAATATGATAATCAAGTAGCTCTACTCATAGCTAATAATCCAACCTTGCATGAGAGAACAAAGCACATCGAAGTTGATTGCCATTATACATGTGACTTGATCCAAAAGGGGCTTATTTCCACCTCTCACGTTGCTTCTAGTGATCAGATTGCAGACATGTTTACCAAGGCTCTTGCGAGGGGTCCTTTTCACTGTTGTTCCAAGCTGAACATGATAGACATATATGCTCCAGCTTGAGGGGGAGTGTTGAGAGAATTCTATATCTCTGTCTTTATTTATATTTCTCTACTTTTTTTGTCTTCTTTATGTAATTTCTCCCTAGACCTTTCTTCTATATATAAGAGGGTTCTAGGGTTACGTGGAATACAACTTTTCTTTTCACGCCTTCCACATATTAGTTATCTTTTGTTTCTTTTATGTATTCTCTTTTCTTTCCGTCTTCTTTATATAATTTGTCCAACAGGTTTCTCCTCTATATAAGAGAACCTTAGGGTCTCATGAATAAGCAATTCATTGTTTTCTCTCACAAAAATCCTCGTTGAGAAGGACGAAACTCAGGAAATGGACACGATCTAACACCCTCACGTTGATGGTTAGGTTTTTTTCTTCACTATGAAGCGAAGGTAGGGTGTCTACATGTTGTATAAGGATAGCAGTTACATTTATGAAAACTCCAGATCCATTTAACTCATTCAATATCCAAGAAAACACATTTAGACCATATTATATCTCTAACATTTTATATAAATGTGATATGGCATATATCTTTTACTTTATGATATTTAAATTACTGGAATGTGTCTCGTAGAATCCTCATGTTTCTATTTATGTATTTCATTTGTAGCGTGTCATACTTTTTATCACCAAACATCATCCTTTCACTTTCATTCAATTTATGTGTCGTAATTCTTAGATGATAATATGTAATTCTGGCAGGCTACGCCGGAGACAGAATATGGACGGATGAACATTGGCAGCCGGCCCTCAAAACGAAAGCCTAGTGGTGGCATAGAATCACTCCGGGCAATACCCTGGATTTTTGCATGGACTCAAACAAGGTTTCATCTTCCAGTATGGCTTGGCTTTGGTGCTGCATTCAAGTATGCATTGGACAAAGATATCAGAAACCTTCACATGCTGAGGGAAATGTACAGGGAATGGCCTTTCTTTAGGGTCACAATTGACTTGGTTGAAATGGTTTTTGCGAAAGGAGATCCTGGCATCGCTGCTCTTTATGACAGGCTTTTAGTTTTGAAAGACTTCTGGCCATTTGGGGAACAATTGAGAATTAATTATGAAGCCACTAAACACCTTCTGTTAAAGGTATGATAATGTATTCGTGCGTTATTTTGTTGTCGGCATACTGATGTGTTTTATTCGCCGTAATCTCTTTTATTCACTAACATGGTAGTTTAGTTAAAAACATTTTCACTCTTGCTGTAGGGTTGTTATCATGAGACATGGCAATGGGAAAGTTGAAGAACTGCTTCCGATTAAATTTTCTGATTATAAAATTACAATTAGGAGGTTAGATCTACTGTGATTTATGGAGCCAAGCGAGTTATCAGCACAAACACACACAAGAGACAACTCATCGTTTCTTCCTTGTTATATGCCTCAACGTTGCATACAACAGTGATACAACGTCCAATAACTCAGCAATCTTCTTGTCTTAGCAACGATTGAATATTCCTGGTCTACCAAATGCCTATGTTCTTTATAAGATTCTCATCCATCGTGGCGATGGTTAATTATCTCTTACACTAATTTACATGAACCATAGCGGTCTGCATTAATTATGTTGGACCTGTATCCTATCAGTTGTTTTTTTTATTATGAAAACCTATCTATGTAGCTGTTATTTTCTAATATAGGTTTAGTTTTAATTCTTGTCTGTAAACGTTATCCTTTAGACTTTTCTGTTATCCTATTCCTTTGCTGATGTCCTGGTTAATTTTTACTGAATAACCCATCTCATATTTGGAACCATAGCGGTCTGCATTAATTATGTTGGACCTGTATCCTATCAGTTGTTTTTTTTATTATGAAAACCTATCTATGTAGCTGTTATTTTCTAATATAGGTTTAGTTTTAATTCTTGTCTGTAAACGTTATCCTTTAGACTTTTCTGTTATCCTATTCCTTTGCTGATGTCCTGGTTAATTTTTACTGAATAACCCATCTCATATTTGGAGAAATTGACTCATCTCCTATGTCAGGTTGCGGGCCATAAAGATCTACTCGAGGAAAATCCTTACTTAAAACAACGTTTACGATTGCGTGATTCCTACATCACTACTCTCAATGTTTGCCAAGCATGCACTCTGAAAAGGATAAGAGGTTTCGACGTCGATATCAATGGAAAGACACACACATTCGGGGAGGTTCTGCGCTCCAACAGCTCAGCAGCAGAGTTAGTAAACCTGAACCAGACAAGTGAGTATGCTCCTGGGCTAGAGGACACTCTCATACTAACAATGAAAGGCATTGCTGCCGGTATGCAGAATACTGGTTAAAAATCAACTGCAATGGTGACAGCCGCAACTAGTGCTCAAGTAGTCAATTCTACTGGTTGTAAGGCGAATTTCTTGCGGCAAGCTGGTAGTTTCTCGGTAACTGTGTGCATGACCTGGTTTCACTTGTTTAATTTCTCGATAATGGTTCTCAATAAGTTGCAGATCACAAACGGAAAATAGTGTCCGATTTGATAACTGATGCAGATATTTTCTTGGATATTTATATTTGTTGTTGTCTCGTGATAATGACATTCCTTTAGGTGTTGACTGGACTCTTTACTATTGATTTTGCAGTGACTTGAATGCAATTGCTTAAATTTCAACAAGTCCATTTTCAGCCATACTATCATTAAGATTAATGCAGCTATAATTTGCGTGGCTTCAGCAAAGATTAATGTGGCTGCTAAAGGAAAATTAAGTCTACATGGTCAGCTTAAAATATCGAGTACAATCTGAGTCAATAGGTGATAAATTGACATTTTAAACTTGTCCAAGTTCATCTTAGTTGGTACTTATAACCATGTTGTTACAAATGGTACTAAGCTACCCCTCTCTTGGTTTGGAGCTACCTTTATTATTTATTTATGTATCTGCTGATGCGGTGTTCTTCTCTGCGGTAGCCCTTGTGCAAAATTAGAGCCATGGGAATCCAAATTAACAGTCCACTACAAGTTAATCCTAAATCTGCCGAGTACAACAGTGTTGAATTTTTCCGTGCTGTGTGAAAATTAAGTGGGGAGAACACTTCTCTATTATCTTTCAATGTTTTGCTATTACAGGGAATAACAATATTTTTTATAAGCGTAGCTATAACGTTTATGACATTTTATAGCTAAATATAATATCGCTAACACCGTCTCAAACTCAAGACGGTAAAGAAATCAACTTGAAGATATGTGAAGTGTCCCGTCGAAAGTGCTTTAATAAAGATATCTATAGATTGAGGTGAAACTTAGAAAAGAGACAAAACCCATCTTTGAATATGATGATGAAATGAGCGATTTGAATGGCACATTTATTATTGCAGCACAATGGCATGGTTGTTGAAGGAGAAGTGTCAAAATATGCAAAAAGCCATTGTTACCATAGTAGCTCAAATGAGCAATGAACTCTTGCTTTTTACTTCCCTAAGGGATTGTTTGGTTGCCAGGGTATTTTAGGGTAACGTGGAATCCTCCTACATTCTGAATTGGAATTAGTTGTATGGACTCCACAATTTTCTTGTTATAATATTTTTTAACCATGTTTAAATAAAAAAGTTAACATAAAAAATATAGGTTTTTTTATTACTTGTGCCCCTTTGAGATATTGCAATATCAGTTATGCCCTTCTCTTGTTTGAATAACACATTTATCACTTGTGCTCCTCGAGTTAGTTGTCATCCATTTGCATCTCATACGAATGTTAAACATTGAGACATAAGGATAATTAAATAAAAAATCGAGGGTAGACTAGTGTTTTTCTTCTCCCACTCTTCCTCCCTCCTCCAGTCATTCTTCCTCTGCCCCTCCCCCTCCTCCCTCTCATCCGCCCCCTCTGACCACCTCCTCCTCCACTCCTCCCCCTCCCCCTCCAGCCCCTTCTCCTCAGTCGACCACCACCTCCTCCTCCCCTCCCTCTCCAGCTCCTCCTACTCTAGCCCCTCCTCATCCGCCCCTACCCCTCCAGTCCCTTCTCCTCCTTTGTCGACCATCACCTCCTCCACCCCTCCTCCGACGTCCTCCTCCCCCACCTCTAGCTCCTCCTTTACATCATGATCGCTTCAAGCATTATCTTTTCCTTACTCGCCATCATGGTCAGTACCGATGGGAGTGGGACAGATCGCTCACGGAGCAACCTACTACCCTAACGCTCTCCAACTAGACACCATATTTGCCTCAGGTTAGGATAATGTGAATTAATTATTTTTGTATTTGAGATGATAATCGGTCTTTCAACCGAAATTATACCATATATAATAATCATCAAAACCTTTTTAATAATATTATAAGGAAATTTGCTAAACAAATTTCCAATCCTATTCAAGCAACTTTGTTTATTGGAATTGTTGTACCCAATTTGTGATCAAGATCAATAATTTTATCACATTTGGTCATGGCAATGTCATTTTAGGAAATAATAATCATCAAATATTTCACAAATATTTATCAATAATTATTTCAGAAAATTAACAATTAATTTCACTAATTGATTAAATGACAATAACAAGATTCTTGATTAGGAAAGTATTCAGCAGTGACCCTCACTTACTTAAATTAGCATATCTCAATCAATATAAATCGAAATCAAGGAAAATAAGTTCTATAGTTTATAATTTGATTTACAACAGAATCCAAGTGATTTGCGTGCATTTCTAGACATTTCAAAATAATAATTAACTCTTTATTTACATCAAGATTCGCCATCCCCAAAATAGTGGATACATGTTCACTAAAATAATCATAACTTGAGCAAACATATTCCAAATCACGCAAACTCAAATACCACGATTTCCTTATTTAATGGAGAACATAATACAAGATAATTTCATGTTTAAACAATTTAACAAGGCGAAAAAATTACACAAAACAAGGCTGCATGAATAAAATGCGAAAAAATTTCACAAACCCTATTGAGCCCAAGTCGTCCTTGGTCTACGGATCGTATCCGAAACCTCCAAACTGGCTCTGATAGCACTTGAAAGATATGGGAAGATCCTTAAGTGCATCACATAAGTGTGAGGATTGCGTCATATGCGATCTGGAGCGACTACTCACACTAGTTGCTCGAGGTAGCGGAATTTAAAATTTTTAATCCGATGAAACCACATGATCGAAGAATACTTCTCGGATCGTTTCATCTAAACCAAAAACAAGTATTAGGGTTTACCTCTTGAAGTGTGTTTGAGATCGAGTCTCTAAACAAAGAGACCTCCTGTCTCAAGTCCGATCTGACGGAGGAGACGCTTGCGAGCGCGTTGATGAAATGTGTGCACTTCGCAATCCATGTTGATGATCGAAGCGGTGAATCTACTGATCTCATCACATGATATCTGATGTCTTCTTCACGAGAGAGGTGCACCAAAGAAGACAGAGATCCATGAGCGGTCGAAGTGTTAGCACGACGACATAGCGGCGACGATGACATTCTTCTCTAGGTCAACATATGGATGGCTACATGTTAAGAGAGAAGTAGAGAGAAAACGTGTAGAAAATGAGAGAGAGAGAGAGAGAGTATATGATTTGTCTATTTTTTTGTTGTTGTCACTTGAAGAGCAAGGGGTGCATCTTCTTACATAGTATTTTGGGAGTCCAACGGATCCCAATCCATGTGCACACAAATCCAATTGATGCGATTAATTTGTGCTTCTTTCAATGGTCAATATTTTGTTGTAAAAACACAAAAATAACTAATTTAATCTAGATTAAATATATATTGAAAAATCTATATAAATTAATCCCAAATTATATCATTCAAGAATGGAGATTCATGGAATGGAGATTGCCTCCTTCCATAAGAGGGTGGGGGGGGGACGGCCCCCTTTTCCTAATGTGAGTTGGTGGTCATCCACCCTCCCATGTAGGAAGGTGACTATCTCACGTAATCTCATGAGATTACATTATTCCATGAAAATATCCAATATTTACAACAACACTTGTTGTAAATAATTCCACAAAAATAATTCACAATTATTTTGTGAACATTGCAATCATGCCATTGGAAATTTGTAAATCACATTCACAATCCAAAATAAAATGTAAATTACATTTTCAATTAATTGTCCAATGTGAATCCAATTTATATCAACATTTAAATTGTAAATGTTATTTACAAATAACTCTGTTTTATATGTTATTACTATAGTACATATGATTAATATGGATAGTTCTACCATATTATTCATATCCATGGCAATTAAATAACATTTAATCATCTTGGATCTCTATTTTCATGTGCCCAAATAATATGAATCACTTTCACATTATTCACATCTTTTATAACTAAATCACATTTAATTATCTAAGATTACTCACCTTATAATATGAATCAAATTCATATTATTCAAGATAATTAAATTATATTTAATTATTAATTTTTCCAATGCTCGGATACATATATCAACAATGAAATCATCATTGAACTCCTTCAAGGATAATGGGTTTTCTTCGCGGATACTTGGAGATAAGGACATGGCGATTGCACATTCCACGTATAGTGACTTGGATATTGAGATCAAATCTCAAATCCAGATCTTGCGGAACTCTCATAGATGCTTGATTAAATCAAGACCGCAAATCTAATCTTCTCATTGCATCTGAATCACATTCAAATCAATGTCCAACATTTGGACCAAGATCAAATCACTTCTCTACCCAGAGGAGTCACTAAAATCCTGACCCGTTTAATCACTCCCTAGGAATGGAAGCGTCATGGTTAAATAATCGTTTATGATCACATCATCCTCAAGTATTCCTAATACCCGTACATCCTGCATACTGGAAGACCTAGAGTAAACCTGAAGTTTTAGATCTCTTTTAGGATGCCTCCTTCTAGGTTTTATCATTAAAATTCTCATTTGACTATTGGGAGTTGGCATCGATCATATACCTTCCAAAAGCATATCTCATACCAAGGTGTTAATCATATAATTTCCAAAAAGCATATATCGAACATACAACAATAGTCAAGCTTCCAAAGCAAGACGACCATACACGGAATTTGATTCTTCTTAATATCTCATAAGTGAGCTCATGTCTTCCAGTTCAGTTAATGAACCTGTATGATAACTTTGAGAGATCGAATTATTCACACGCCCTTGTATGCACACAAGCACGTCGGTGTGTAGACCTTGATAAGGTCATCAACCTATTGGTCTGCAAAATGTAAGTACTCAAACATATAGTTACACATCTCTCTCCGATCAGAGGATGCGTGCCTATATCGTGACAACATACGACATAGGTCTTTGGTTATCTCGATCTTGTTAAGTCAACTCTTTAACCTAGCTTATCTAACACCTCCGAATCTCCATTCCTATGCAGAGGACCTACATCAAGAGGTCGGTTAGATATCAATCTTTAGAGAAAGGATTGACATCTCCTTCTCAGGCTGGAGATCCTCTCTTAATAATCATGTGACGATGCTTGATGAGTCCTCAATCTAACTCTTGAGATATTCATCCAAACACCAGCCTCTGTGATTCAACAATTGAATCAACAATTGTATGATCATTAAGATAGCCATGATACATAACCTTAATTGTACTAAGGGACCTATTATGCAAATTTGTTATTCTTCATTTCAGATCAGAGAATGATATTTGCAATAACTTTTATTTCACAATGACTCACCGTGGGCTCGCATGTCCAACATTGCTGAGGTTTCGAACTGGGAGATCAAGACAATATTACAGAAGGTTGTCCGTCCAGACCGAAAGGTTCGATCACAACTTTTGGATTTATCTTCTAGGACAATAGGACATCCTTGAAGACACCTTTGGGTACATCTCCATTCCGACTTGTTTATGGCAATCCATTCTACTTACCTCTTGAGATTAAGAACAAGTCACTATGGGCAATCACAGAGATATTATAGGATACAGAGAATGTAGGAGAACAAAGGAGAGTAGAGTTGGAATCCTGGAGGAGCTTAGAGATAAAACCTTTTCGAGTAGCCTATAATATAAGAATAGAGGGAAGATATGGCATGATTCTCTCATCAGCCTTAAGTACTGAGATTATTTTCAAGGAAGTTACAGAGCAAGTGGAAGCGTCTATATTTGGTTAGAAAGGTGTATGACAACAACAGTATTGATATATCTGAGTTGTCTTCTGTGTCCACCTTTCGCGTCAACGGTCAGCGCCTAAAGCCTTTTCTTGATCATGACCCGTTGACCTTTGATGTTGTCCCGATTCATTTTGTATTAGATGTGCTCTTGACTCTCATCTTATGCACCTCATACGTGAGTTACACTTCTTTCCGTCTTTTTGTATATCCATGTTGTCTATATTCATTCATTCACCTGTTTTGTTTACTACTCCATGCTTTATCCTATGACTTTTTCTATACACTTAGGATGCACTTTATCCTAAGTATGAGGGGGTGTTGAACTTGTGTTGTTCATATACCTGTCCATCCTATTAGCTCTGTTTTGTTGCCTATACTCAGGGACTTCTGACCCTTAGTATAGGGGAGGTAATATCTGTTTTCCTCTCTTTGATTGCTCACTCACTTGTCCCTCAATTGTTTTTATTCTTTTCCATATTTAGGGATCTTTTACCCCAAGTATGGGGGGGGGGACAAGTCGAGTCGTTGATTTCATGTACATTCTCTTCCTCATTTTTTCCCTTCTATATAGTTTTCTATACTTGGGATCATTTGATCTTAAGTATAAGGGGGATCACCGACTTCTATTAAATTCCTTCATTCTTTGAGTCGTTGTAGTATATAATTCTTTTCACTTCTCTATAATTAGTACGAGTTATGTCTTCCTTTGTCACTCTATGATCAATCTGAGGACATCGTTCGAGCTAATTATAGGGGAGTGTCATATATATTATCTATATACTTTATCCATAACTCGTAATTTAGGGGTTAATAACGTGGCTATTATTTATAAAATTGGTATAACAATACTTTTGACAAATATTTGCAAAAATGTGTGTAATTGTTTTTGTAAAAGTTTTGCAAAACTTTTTGTAAAAATATTTGTAAAGCCTTTGTAAAATTATTTTTTTTACAAATTATTGTAATTTTTTTGTAAAATTTTTTAGTTTGTAAACTGTTTGTAAATTATTTTTTGTATCAAAATTATGTATATGGTATAAATATTTGTAAAATATGTGAAAACAAAATGTTTGCAAAAATCTTTTTGAAAAATTGTTTGCAAAATGTTTTGAAAATATTTTGAAAAAATTTATAAAATATTTCATCACTTGGGTAATAAATTAAGGGTATATCAAGTAGTTGTATATATGTGTTTGTATATAAACTCTTGTATATAAATCCCTTTATAAAATTCTTGTAGATAAAATCCACTTGTAAAATTTGTATATAACACTTATAATTAAAACTCTTGTAACTATGTACATATTTTTGTAAATATTTGTATAAACTTCCTTTCTTTTCTTTCTTATTAAAAATACCAGAAAAATTGAAAAAGATAAAATCCATAAAAATGCAACAAATCTTTCAATTTTTTTAAAAAGATTTTATCTTTTATTTGTTACATGTGCATATGCATTTTTCTGAATAGTATTGACATTTAAACTAGTCTAGAATAAAAATGAAGAATTGAGCTTGGTTAATACCTTAATCCACTTAGTTTCAGAGGAACCTTATAGGAATTGAAATTGAGAGATTTTTGGTCCTAGCGGCTTAACTCTTTGAGTCCACAAGACTATGTTTACATGTCATCTTGACTGGTCTACGTAGAATATTTCACAACACACGCATGATTCTTCTAGATAGTGGCCTTAACTTGGACAATCACTCTACACGTAACTCTTCATGGATGAAGTGGTGACGTGGCAGAATCCTTTGGCTTGGGGTAGCACATGGGTGTGTAACAACTAGTGGGAGCATCTGTCTTCCTCTAGGGAGGGAATTGCGTCTCAACCTGGTATAGTAGCATTGAGATCTAACGACAGGATGCTGTGGGGTTGCGATAATGCTTCAAAAGAGGGATAGTCTACTGGCTCAAGAGGAAAAACTCGTTATGTACATGCTGCACCTTGTAGATATGTTGTATATATATGTCATAATAAGTGAAAAAAATCCGAAAAGGGGGATAGGTTTGATTGAAAATAAAATGCTGGTCGAAGTGTACATAGATGAATAAGAAAAGCTTATGTGATACATTGTCTAATCTTAGGGAAGCTTGCAGCTAGAGACTTGGCTATACTGGTCAAGCTCCGTGGGATGCGTGGCTACACTGTCCATGGTTCATTCTCTTCTTCTTCCTCTTCTTGAGCTGGTTGCACTTGAACTTAGAAGGGAATAGCCCACTCCTCGAGGAAAGAGTTGCTCGATCGGGGGACCAGAGTTACCTTGTTAAGGGAGGATGATTCTTTGTCATTTCTGAGGTGGAGAGCTATATATTACTTACACAGAACTATAAAGATTCATAGTCATAAGAGTTTGCGTATGTAGACTTGTTCAAACCTGACTGTTGCGGGGACCTGAATAGGAGTCTTGTGGAACTATCTATTAGGTTTTAAGTCCATTTCCCAATGAGGTTCCACCAAACTAATAATACAAAGGTCTAACCGAGCTCCATATTCCGATTTTATAAAGATAATTTTAATAATTAATATTGTTCTAAATTCCTTGCCTTTTCTTTATTTCTTTTTAACTTCTTTTCCAAATAAGTGTTTGCTAGAGGACTAGCAAAGGCAAAGTATAAGAGAATGATGAATCCCTGATTCACATCCTTTATTCTTTTATTTTAGCGTAATTCCCTATTCAAAATATCTGTAAATATATATCAAATACAATAAATTAGCATTGTGCATGCATTTTCTAATATTGTATAATTAATATTATTTTTGATCAAAATAAAAGAATAACGAAGCAAAGAAAAAAAATAAAATAAGGATGTATTTATGCAATAAATGCAGACCGACCCAAACCCCAAGAGAAGGTCAAATATTAGTCTGATCGACAAGGAATAAAGTAGGGAGAGATAGACTCCTTATTCACCGTATATATTCATCACTACTCATTCTGTATATATCCTCCACCTATTTTCTAAATAAAATAATCTCAAAAAAATTAATTTCCTTAATAGAATTTGTAAATAAAAGTATGATGAAAATCATAAAAATAATTGCAAAATAAGATTGTGTGCAATTGCACAGTATTTATACTTATATATGTACTTATTTATTTATTTTGAAAATAAATTGTGTGTATATTGTATTGTTGAGAATTGTATATATTTCTAATAATTATATAAAATTTAAATAAAACTCATAAAATACAAATTAAATTAATAATAAAATCATCTTTTCATTGTACGAATTGTCAAACATGTATAGATTGTACATAATACCTAGTTGTTTAATACCTATAATTAATTTGTAAAAGTCAAATAAAATTGTTTTATATTCTTTAAATTATTTTTTAAAAAAAGAAAATATAAAATTTAATATAGTTTTGTAAAAATAATAAAAAATTATGTATATAATATATAGGTATAGTATACCTGTACATAATATCATATATTGTATATCCCATATATATTCATTATTAAAATAATAAAAATCACAGAAAAATAGTTTGAAATATAACAAACATTTTTTATTCACTTTTTATTTTAAAATTATTTGCTATTTTTAATTAATTATTCTTTGATTTTATAGATTCTAATTTCTGATTGGTCAACCCGGGTCTGTTGACCTGGGTCAACCCTCCCTCTTCCAGATCTGATTCGAGCAGTCCTTCGTCGGACCTCATTCCTTCCAATTATTGCACCCAAATATGACCACTGTTAGCCTTGGATTGCGGACCCTTTTATTCCCCGTTGATCCATGATCCTCATGGATCCCTAGGAAGGTTTGGATTACCCTAGGGTTGTGCATCCTTATTTGATCTTTCTAGAACCCTAGGACGCCTATAAATTCTCTCATCCACCTCCTTCGTGAGGTATCTCGTTCCTCGCGCCTCCTCTCATCCACTCGAGTCTTCTGGATCGTGACAGAGTCCCATAACTCTCCTTTGGAGCTTGAATTGTTGTTGACTCGACACGACTCACCTCGTGGCTGGAGACAACCACTACGACCAGCCTCTTTTGCCTTTCGCAGCAACATCGAGGCCACGACCCTGCCTCCACCTCCGTTTGTCTTCGCCGTCATTTGCACAACCATCTCCGCTTATCAGGTACCCCTCATTTCCTTTCCATTTCACATTTTCCTTTCAATTTCCATTTCGCTGCCACCGTTAGCCATCTTAGCTCTGACCATCAGGTCGGAGCTCCATCTCACCTATCCAGCCGTTCAGATTGCATCATCTGCTTACACTCCATCTGTCAACGCAACCTGATCACCCTTATCTCCGATCTTAGGGTGGGAATTAAGGTTTGACCTCCATCTTCCTTGTTCGTCGGAGGTCACATCCTTCCCCTTTGCTTCTTGGCTTTTTAGCTTCAAAATAACTCTGGTCGGAGTATTGTCTCCGGGCCTTAAGCATCCTTGTAGGTTCAGGTGTGCGTGTGAGGCTTGTTTTAAGGTCCTAATTCAGTGACGGAGCAGCGCTAGGCGAGCCACCTTCCAGCTCCATATCTAGTAGTTGGCTGAGCCATCGGAGGATCTCACTAGACGCGGAGCACTTCCAACGATGTGCTGCACTTTATAGTGAGTCGATTAGAGCCGAGGAGTGCCATATGTACTCGATCGAAGCTCATCTAGCACTACCTTCTTCCAGTTGTTCCAGCAAGCCTCTACATCGTTAGATGATGCGTTTCCCCTAGATTTAATCAAGTCCGTCCTTTCATGCCCAAAAGCCGACCCTTTGATCAGATTTGGCATGCATCTAAGCCACACGTCATTGCCTTTTTCAGCACCATCAAATATGCGCCAATGATCAATCAGGACCGTACGACTACGCCACGCCCCGACCATCAGATCCACAATAGCTTTCCATCAGGGTCGTGCATGAGAGAGCCTCCAAGTGCTTGGCACGTGTCCTATAGGGGTATATTTCCCTTTTTACCCTGTATTTTCTGTTATTTCCATTTAGTCCAATAAATGTAATTAGTAGTTAAAGACATTTGCAGTTAGGACCCTACCGTTTCTTTATTTGCATTCTGGTCTTGATAAACCACACTCACGTACGCATTCGTGTGCGTTTGTGGAATATTTGCAGAATTTTACCTGTGCTTTTCACTTGTTATCTTAATCAGAGAACTTTTATAGGAATTGCACTTATGCCCCTATAGAGGCTGAATCATGTGTGCCAGATGCATCTTTAGGATTAATTGCATCTTGGCCCTCATACTTTTATTTCTTGTTAGGATTTGGCCCTAAAGCTTAGAATCTTTACATCTAGGTCCTTCTACACTGTTTAATTTTTTCTCTCTTTTATTAATTGAAATAAATAGCAAAATAACTCCAAAAAATGCATAAAAATTACATATAGATCTTGTTATTGTGTTTTATGTGTGGTGATTTTTGTTTGCTATTTTTCTTTTATTTTCTATTATAAAATTTAAAAACACTTAAAAAGGGTCCTGTTTACAGTAGAAAATACCTAAAAATTCGAAAAATGCCTTAAAAATTCTAAAAAATTAGAGTACCTTTGTTTTGATTTAATTGAATTTATATCCAATTTTCACATCATTTGCTTTTATAAAAACCTAAAAAGTTGCAAATACTTAAAAAAACCATAAAAATCATATAAAATCCTAGAAAAAATAAAAATTATGATAGTTCCTATTTATAGATATATTTCTATACTTTTCAAAAAATCAGCATCTAGAAGTTGTAAGTTTGTTTGGTATTTTATATTTATAAAATACTCCTGGTTGTTCACTATTTTCATTGTTTCCTGATTTTGTTTTATTTGAAAATCATATATAAACTTTAAAATCTTTGAAAAATGATCAAAAACAGTATAAAACCTATAAATAGAAAAAACATTATCTAGAATTTTGAGTATTTTTACTACTTTTGAAAAATAAAAAAAGAGTGTGTGTTTGCCTTTTTATTCATTGTCTTTATTTGCCTTATTTTTGAAAATTTAAAAATTTGCAAATATAAAAACCACTAAGAAGACAAAAATCATTTGAATCTTCGTGATTTGACTGCCTAGGTTTAATTGTGCTCCTTGTGTTCCACCCAAGTTGCTATACCAAGTTAATAAAAATAGATAAACCACTTACTTGACTTGCTTGATTTGTTTTGTGGTTAAATAATTATCTCGATTTGACTTGGTTAGCTTGGGTGGCAACGACAACTTAATTGATTAACTTAACCCTAGTTGGTTGGTTCGCTCTTTAGATATGAACTGCTCGCGAACTTGAAACTAAATGAATATTATGTGGACATCATGAAGCAGGCGAACTTGAGGATGGAAAGGAGTGTAATAGAACTTGAAAGTGAAACACGATTCCCAATTCATTATTAGAGACATCCCCTAGTTGAGATGACTTTCTTCCCAAGTATGACCACTTTTCCTTTGACCCCACACTTGAGATTCATCATCAAGGAAATAAGACTCATGCACATACCACGGTTATGAGAGATGATTATTACTCGACTCATGATTACATGATGGAGTCATGCCATGATGAGTACGGTTATTATTCTCAAAGTCATGAAATGATTGTGGATGACATAGCTCGAACTAACCAGAGAGTTGATGCTTTAACCGACCAACTTGATAATGTCATCTAGATGGCTGCGGAAATGATTAGCAATAAAAAAACGAGTAATGAATCTCTGGTTTGTCCTCACATCTTTCATTTATTATCCTCCTAGCTTAGACAAATCAATAAAATTCATCTCTAATTATCCTTAATTAATAACTAACCCCTTTTAATAATTAACCCTAATTATTATACATAGTTAACATCTTTTTATTTTCTTTATTTTCCCGTATCTCCTTCTTATTAAAAATCCCAAAAATTAGATAATTATTGTATATATTTATTTTGGCTTTTTCAATAAATTGAATGTAAAAAAATCACAAAATAACTAAAATCAAGTATTTTTAATCCTTAAAAGTACTTACAAAAATGTTTCCATGTACTTATGACCTTATTTGACTTTTTGGTCAACATGAAACTTGTAGATCTCATCGATATCTTCAACTTTCATGTTTTGACTTGTTCTTAATTATGCTTGTAAATTGTCATTTTTCTCTCGATTTTCTTTTTCTAATTTTCACATTTGGCCACGTGGTGATCTCTGAAGAAGTCACGTGGCTCCGCCCTTCACTCGCCACCCGCTCCCCAATTCCACCATCAGATCCTTTTGATCGATTGCATCTCCACCACTCTTCTCCGCTCGCTTCTCAGCCACTTGATGAGATCGTCTGATCTCATTTCTCCAGCGCACCCCTGCCTCCATCTAGGTTGTTGTATCACAAGATCCAATGGCTGCCCCCTAGTCTCCTACCTCTAGTAACCACCCTCTCCACACACGTTCCCTAGCACCTCTCTCTTCTCCCATTTACCCTGACTGTTACCCATGCCCTCTCCACCAACCAACGCCACCCCGTTGTGGACCGATCACCCCTCTTTCATGCGAGACAATCACCCATTAATTTCCTATCCTCTAGGTCTTAAAGATAACGGTTACAAGCCCACTAATTCCACCTCCTGTAACCATCATCCTCTTCAACTAGAGCACCTCTATCGCTCTTCCAATGTATCCATCCTTGTGAGAACTACGACCCAACACCTTCCCTCCTCTAGTGATAGTGGAGTGAGGTGTCGATGGAGCGATGACGACCTTAGCTCTGATGAGACCCATGGCTGATCAACCATGCCATGACGTCTCTTGACATCCGTTCAAGCTTCACGTACTAGCTGCGCACGTCAAGCGATGACCGTAGGACCTATCAGATCCTCAGCCCAAGCCACATCCTCCATCGAGCTTCCTTCTTCAATCTCCAAGTAAGTTTCTCCTATCTACATTCTTGTTTTCTCTAAATTTATTTGGCACACACACATCACTTCACTGTCGATGGATTGCACCATCAACTCCACTCGAGTACCCCAACCTTCTCTAGCTATTTCGATGGCCTTCTTCCTTCCACCACACCTCAATCTGCTCCACCGCATTTCCTTCGTCACCATGATGGAGGAATCCATCAGGCCTCCACTTCTCCACCGGCCAGGACTCCACCTTGCTCACAACCCTCACGCACACACTGCTTCGACTATTTCTAATGACTTATAGGTCCTTATACTTTCATTGGCCATAAGTTTCAACCAGGCTTCATTCTAGAACAACTACTCCGACGAAGCTCCATCACCTCACCACTTCGAGCCATCCCATCGGCCGTTCAAGCTACCACAACCTTATCCAGCACTCCGCGGAGGTGTCTGCACCCTCGAAGCAGCTGCACGACGATGTAGGAGGTCTGGAGGCTTTGCTGGAGAGCATCCAAGTCCGCCTCAAAGAGGCGACATTTCAGAAGAGTGAAGACATACATGCATTGTCTGATCGCTTCGATCGAATGGCTCAGATGACACCTAAGGCAAGAAACAAAACTGAACCGCTCAGTGGAGCCAAGCCTCGGTTGAAGCTACTCAGGCCACCCATGTGGCTTGAGCTTACCACACCGAGCCTAACCTTGCTCGAACCTCACAACATGTGTAGAGAACAAGCGGGCGGGGGAAAATTGCAGTTCACCGCTACCATCTTCTCCAAATTACAAACAAGTCCTCTCCGGGCGTGTGTGCCTCACGTGTCATGCCTAAGAAAATTGCATTAGGGACCCTTTGGCTTTAGAAAATTACAAAAATTCCTCTAGTATGACTTACTTGTGATGTTTTCATATTTATTTCGCATGTTTTCTTTACGTTTATGCCCCTAGAATATTTTGTTAATATCTTGAGCATATGATCTCCTCTTTCATTGATTTCAGTTTCATTGTGATGCATATTTAATTCTATATCTCGTGGATTCATTTATTTACTGATTTGACACATAAGAAAAATTGCTAAATTATAAATATTTATTGTATCATATGTTCGATATTTAAATGCCATTGAAGGGGTCTTGAATTTATTTTGATGCCTCATTTGTCAAGGAAATTAGTCTAACTTCTTGCTCATGTTATGGATCACTTAGGGGTATCTTTATACATGTAAATATCTGTTGCATTGCATATCATATTGTTGCATTTTAACCTGCATGAAAATCAAATAAAAAATGCATTGATTTCATTCATCACATGCATTGCTTCATTTTGTTCATTATTGTATGCATAGTTGCTCATTAACCTAAGTTGAGAAATAATTGCTTAAGTTGTTTATTAATTTCTTATTAATCATTGAAGAGGCTCGTGTCCATATGTTTGACCTTTTTACACTTACCAAGTAAACTATTCTCCACCTATTCAAAGGGGTGGTATTTTGCATGATCCGTTTTCGCCTCCTATGTTACGATCATATGCGACTCTTAAAGAGGCGAAATTGCGGTTCAATAGATGATGTCATTGTCGGGGACACGAATCATCTTAGTGACTAATTAGATCCTAATGTCTAATTGAGTTGATGATTTTGATACTTTTGTTTCACTTGGTTATTTGTGTTGTTTTGCATTGTCTTGTTTTCTGCTGATGATCTCTCTCTCTCTCTCTTTATATATATATATATATATATATATATATAATGCTTGTCCTCTATGGCAGGGGGAGACTAAGGATGCTTGGAAGACATGGAGGCATGGAACGGGGAGCTCCCTCTACGAGGAGCCACAGAAGAAACCCCAGAGAGACCAAGGGATTGATTAGACTTTTTTGTGTTGTATTTATTTTTGTAATAATTATCTTTATAGCGGTTTTCGGTTGAGGACTCGTGGATGTAGCATGGACTTGGACTTTCATTTGGTGTGTAGAGCATGTTTCACCCCTCATCTGGGAGGGGCTCCACTTGAGTGTTCGATATAGGATAGGGACACACCTCTTTGAGCTTCTCTTATTTCATATCACATGTGCTTGATTGTAGGCAGGACATATTAATAAGAATATGTGAGATTCACTTCATCTCATACGATTCATTGAGACACACTCAAACATCGATCAACTTAGCCAAACTTAATTTAATTCTTCTCGCTAATAGTATCATGTTTAAGTGTGGTTTCACTCGACTTCCATACATGTAAAGATAGATTTAAATTCAGTCTTACATTTGTATGGTGAATACTGGAGACACTGTAAGTTTTTCTCTTAAGAATGCATCATATATTTATCATTTGCATCAGCTTTTTGTCGGTCTCCCTCTTGATTTATCACTTAGAATATAAATGAAATTGGCACTGGCCGTTAGACGATGGATGCTTGATCTATTCTCACATTCATTCAGTGATAACCTAAAGCATAAATTTGGGATTGTTAATGCAAGTATACATTAATAAAATGGAGTAAAATTCATCTTGGATTATGAGAAAGCAATACTTGCATTGAGAACATGAATGTTTTGCATGTTGAGATGTGAGGACGTATCCCTAGTATAGTGCCCAAAATCTATTATTAAGCATTGTGTAATGGACTCAAATTTTGGGCGCTCACAAATAAAATAGAAAAGATAATGACCAACGTATGTTGGTCTTCATGTGTGAGTTCGTGAATCAAGGGTATATGCTACCTTGGTTGAGTTTGGATTATGTATTCTACTGAACCCTCTCATAACCCTAGACACTCCATCTTCCATCTTCATAGATTCATTCATTCAGCCATTTCGTAAATCCATGTCACTTTAACTTGAACTGTAACATGTCTCCCTATCATTGTCTTCTTATTAAGCATACTTAGGCTACTCTTCAGCCAAGTATAGGGGGAACCTTGGTATGGAACCCAAAATCATTTCACTCTTGCATTTCATTTTAGTTGCTCGGGGACGAGCAAGGTTTAAGTATAGGGGGTTGATGAATCTGTGATTCATCACATCAAAAGTCAAAAATAGAGCCTTGTTCCCGAGAAAATAGAGGCATATTTCCTTTTATCTTGCATAAATAACACTCATGCATGCATCCATAATTCATGCATTTTAGCAGCTCATCTGCATTTAAATAAGAAGCCAAAAATCCCCTGTAAAATACCTCTTCATCAAAATAACTTCTTCTCTATAATATATGTATATATTCCTTAATAATATAGGGAAGATTGCTAAAAATCACCCTTGTAGAATAGCCACAATAGCCGGAGAACCTTTGTACATTAAAACACAAATAAAGCCCTCATACAAACTCCTAATTAGGTCTACTCACTCTTAGAATACTACACATTAAAAGACCTTCGAAATGAGACTAATTTCATTGAAATTGGAGCTTGTATGAGAGACTTGGGTTTTTGGGTCATTCTGTATACTACATATGTATATTAATGTATCCTTGTATTTATGTATCATATTTGACCTCATCTCCGTCTTTGGTCAACATGAAACTTGTAGATCTCATTAAGATCTACAACTTTCATGTTTTGAGTTTTTCCAAATTCGGCTTCCTCTTCTCTCTACACGTGTTCCTTCATCCAACCATTCACAGCAGGCCACGTGGCGCCCTCTGGTTGCGCCACGCGGCCCGCTGTCCATCGCCTCATCCGCCCGCGCCTTCCACCGTTGGATCTCGCTTCAGATCCAACGGCCCAGGCCTTTCCACGTACGTGACCATCTCCCAACCATCAGATCCGCTTCACACTTCATCTCCACCGTCCCTTAGCGCCGCGCTCTCAGCTTTCCACGTGGAAGCACCTGCGCCGCTTGATCGCGCCCTCGATCTTCTCATCACAGCCGCCCATCTCCCCGCGAGTCTCGACCCTCAGATCTCCCCCGCGCTCCATCTGATCCCTCCATTCGCGCCGCTCCCTCAGCCAGACACGTGGCGCATCCATCCACCACTGGATCACTCTTCTGATCTTCCATCTCAGCCGACGCTTCCACCTCGATCCTCATCCGCTCGATCGGCCCCCACTGTCCATCACAGCCGTTCGTAACCGCCTGATCCACAGCACGCCACGTGGCGCTTCCATCCGCCTCTGATCACTCCTTCCCTGATCAGATCTACACCGTCGCTCCACGCTCTGATCTCCACCGTTGGATCACAAGATCCAACGGTGGAGACCTTGTCTCCTACCTCCAGGCGCCCCTCTCCCCCACGTCCCTTGCCTTGCGGGAGGGGCGCCCCCTTTCCTTTTCTGGACACACGTCGGCCATCTCCTCCGGCCGCTGACCTCCCCACGACATCCCCCACTCGTCCCTCTCCCTCGCCAGCTCCCTCGAGCACCACCATCTCCACCACACTCGCCCCACGACGACCACCAACCTCGCCACTCACCCAGCCAGACCACCTCCTTCTCCTTATAAATACTCAGCCACCGGCACCGTTCACCCCCATCCGCCACTCCAGAGAGGTCCCTCGAGCTCCAAGCTACCTATTGGTGACAGCAATTGGTAGAGTTGTCGAGCGAAGACAGAGATCCACTCCGGTGAGATCCACGGCCGCCACCGCCGTGCCGCAGCCTCCCTCGAGCAGCTGCTAGAGCTCGGGACCCTACCGATCCCTGGAGCGACGACCTGGAGCTCAAAACTGAGCCCCATTCCCTAGGTAACTCCCTCCATCCGTCCGCCGATCTTCTTCTCCATTTTCTTGAGTTTTCTCCATTTTTATTCGCCGTCACTGACCATCCTCGCGCCTTCCAATCACCTCGACGAGCTTCGCGTCGAAGCTCCGATCCTCGCGGTATCTTCCGCGCACTCCGATGACAAGTTTCACCTTCCTCCGACCAACAGCTCCGCCATTTGGCTGGAGCTCGTTCGCCGGACCACCTCACTCCGCTGTAGGCCTCGCCGATCACTCCACTCTCCTCCACGAACACCTGCACGCCTCGGCTATACGTCTAACCCTTTGCAGGTCCTAAATTCTTCATTGGCCGGAGCCTCGCCGGTGCTCCCTTCGAGCTTCATCGACATCGAGCTCCAGCACCCCTCCAAGGATCTAAAGGTCACCGGAGGCTTCGCCGTGCACTTCCGCTTCTTCCGAGCTACGTGGGAGCTGACAAAGCTCTTCATCGGCGCTTGGCAACCGAGGCGGAGCTAGGAGACCTTCACCAGAGCACCGCCTCCTCCTCCGCAGGTGGCGGAGGACCGTTCAAGACGAAGAAGCAGCGGCCGTTCGATCATCCGATCGAACGGCCCTCGTCCCGCCACGTATTCCACCACCGCGACAGTCCTCGACCGTTAATCGCGCTTCTGATCCGACGCCTCGCCAGGAGCCACGCATCTTCATCGACAACCCTTGGATCCATCTTGATCCAAGGGCCTTCAGGCTGCCCCGTAGACGAGTCCGAGCCTCGGCCTCAAAGCCTAGGCTCGGTTGACCCGAAGCTGCACCGAGGCTAGTCCGAACCTCCAGAGGACCCGACCCTCGCTCCGAGCCTCCGACGTCCTCCGAACCTAGGTCGCCCACGTGAGGAGCACGTGCGGCCTGGGTTATTTGCACAGACGCCCCTGAAGCTTTTGGAAATTACAAAAAGGTCCCTGTGAAGCAGACCCCACGTGAGGAGCACGTGTCTCGTGGAGAAATTGCATACAAGTCCTGCATATTATCGGTAATTGCATTTTAGTCCCTGTCAGCATATTTATTTATTGAAGTTTCAATTTCCAGTCTCGCATTTACACCCTTGTGTTTGCACGTGTCCCTAGAGTGCATTCTTCATCATTTTGAGATTCTAAAAATTGCATGTTGTTGGAAATCTTGTCCTCTATTTGTTAGTACACGTGTCTGGTTTTTGTTGGCTTACTTGAATTATTAATGAATTAATTGGATCATTTGTGACATATTTTGCCCAGTGATGACTTTTGATTTTTAGTTAATTATCTGTGCTTCAAAAATCACCAAAAATTCACAGTAGCTTAAGGACTTCATTTCTAACACACCATAAAAATTTCATAGCTTTTGCACGCATATCGAGGCCTAAATAAATAGTTTAGTGATTTTCTTAAATTAATTTTAATTAATTCATTTCACAGTAAATTTAAGTCCTGTTAATTTTCCTAGGTCCCTTATCACTAGACCCACCTAGGATAATTTTAGTTCTTGGAAAAATTGTGATTTGATATTTATTAAAAATTAAATACTGAAAATCACTCTGTCTGTTCATTTAATTCACAGAAAATTTATTTTGAGTCGAAAAATTCCAAAAAAATTAGTGTAGGTCATTTTCTTCATAAATAATCATCTGGCCAATTTTCATTATTTTTGTACTTCATTTGATACATCAATTAAATTAAACGCTAAATTGGCTCACCTTGTCTGCATATGTCCGCATAAAAATTAAAAAGACCAAAAAAATTTTGATCCTCGAACATCAACACTTGAACAATTGCTGTAATTCACCTAAGGAGACAGATGCCTCCCTGAGATCGACCTTGGACTTAACCAAGTAAAAAAATTGCCGCTTAAAGTTAACTTCACATTAATCGATAAGTGGTTTTTGATCAACCCCTCGTATCCGACTGCAACGAATCATATCAATTGATTTGGACATTAATCTGCCCGAATTAATTAAGGGTGCCGGAGCGATATCAAAATGGCGCCGTTGCCGGGGAGGCACGGCTTAGGTTAATTGTAGCATATTTTTGAGTGTTTGATTTCCAATCCCCGGGTAGTCTGACCCCCGGTTTTTCTTGTAATTATTTCTCTTATTTATTTTCTTTTTGCATTATT
This sequence comes from Ottelia alismoides, assembly GCA_037367405.1. Classification (NCBI taxonomy): domain Eukaryota; kingdom Viridiplantae; phylum Streptophyta; class Magnoliopsida; order Alismatales; family Hydrocharitaceae; genus Ottelia; species Ottelia alismoides. The sequence goes on along the minus strand of JAZKJV010003803.1, from coordinate 45,930 downwards.
TTTGTGTCACTCTCTGACCTCCATTTCATTTTTGTGCGAGGACCGCGAGGAGTCGGCGACGCTTCGAGGACTTAGCATTTAAATTGTGTTGAGAGAAAGAGAGGCATTGTACTTTTTATTTTTCCTTTGCATTATTTCCAGCGGTTCCCGTTTGGGATCTCGCGCGTGTAAATATAGTGGAAACCGTGTCCCGTGTGCTGTGTGGGTGATTGGTAATTTAGCTTGCACTAGCGGCTCCTCGAGCCACTCTAGGACTTGTTTGTGCTCGTAATCAATAGGACCACACAACACACTTAAAAGACGCACCTAGACCGCAGGACTTAGTCAAAATTAAACCGTTCTTCACGCTAATAGAACTGCCTGTCTAGGAGCGGCTTTCATCGCCTGCATTTGCATGTAGAATAAAGTTTTCAATTCTGTATTGCATCCTGCATCAACAAGCGAAGGGATCACTGTAAGTACTCTCTACTTAGCATACACATCATTGATTTCAACTTGCATCGGCTTTTCTCGATTTCCCCCTCTGATTTTCTCACTTAAATTAAAAAGGAAATTGGGACTGTCCGATAGGCGTGCTTTGTGGTGGATAAATTAAAGTGATAACTTAACTTAAAATCGGGACTGCTAACAGTATTGACCAAAAAAAGGGAATAAAAGCTGAAAATTGTTTGCGGGAGACTAATCCCCGACCTTGTTTTCAGGCTGAGTGAGGGTACCTGAGTGTGTGTGAACACCCTAAGGTAGAGCCCAAATCCCCGTCTTCCATATCACGCTCTAACTGATCCTAGCAAATATCACGAGCCGGATATTTTCAGATTCTTTGACTAGTACCAAGTAGCCTCCGCCTGTCTCAGATAGATAGGGGCGAAATTGCGGTACTTCGCGACAAGCTGCCAGTAACCCCCCGGGGTGAAGTTCCGGCCTTGTCAGCCTCCGCCTGCTTGCAGGTAGATAGGGGTGTGGTCACTGAATCCATCGGCTTGGGATAGGAGCGAAGAAAGGAAGGAGCTGCGGTATCTTAGACGACAGGATAAACAGGGAAGACGCATCCGGCTCTGAGCCGACTTCCCTCTAGGCCGCGTAATCCTTGCTATTTTTGCTTGAATATCACACTTAAAAACTACAAGATAAATTGGACTCAACTTTGAGTCCTTCACTGTGTTGAGTGTGAAAACCAGGGTCTTGGATTGTTCTTTTTGCTTGCTTCAGGTAGGAGTAAAATCCTATCTTCTTCTCGCTTATCAAGATGAGTGAATGGGGAGATCTCGACGCACTATTCACTGATCTCTCTATGAGTCCCCCAAGTAACTCGTCTTTCGCGGTCCGAGCGCACCTTGGACCACCCAGGACTCATGACCCTCTTGAGTCCTGGTTCCCTCATGCTCAGGGTGGTTACTCTCAAACCAACCCTTTTATCTCCTCTGAGATTACCGAGGAAGACCTTTGCCTCGGTAATCCCTTCCTTGATTCACCCTCTAACACCGACCTTATTTTCCATCCCCCAGAACTAGAGGAAGAAATGCCGCCAAGGATGCCGCCCGATGAGGACCAGATGAGACAGATTCTTAGACGCCTTGCTGAAGCCGAACAGAAAAATGCTGATCTCACTGCACGAATGGGGCAGATAATAGTAGCTGAAGGGATCGACCGACCAATGGTCGATACCTACAACCCGGCGGAGAACGAGATCCAAAATTGGCTAGCACCTGCAGTTCCCGACCAGGCATTCGAGCTGAAGCCCCATTTCCTTAGCCTGCTGCCGAAGTTTAACGGAAACCTCAGCGAAGAGCCTTACACTTTCCTCCGTGACTTCGAACTAGTCTGCAACAATCTTAGCCATCCCAATGTTGGCCAAGATTATATCCGGCTGAAGGCCACCCCGTTTGCCTTAGGAGATAAGGCTGCACATTGGCTGAAAAACCTAGGGGTGGTATGTACTACCTGGATGCAGTTCAAGGACCTCTTCTTGAAGAAGTTCTACCCACTCAGTAGAACCAATCAGATGCGAACAAAGATTGCCAGCTTCGCCCAAGGACCCTGCGAACCGTTCCATGAGGCTTGGGACAGGTTCAATGACTTAGTACAGAAATGCCCATGCCATGGCATTTCTAAGGCAATCTTAGTCCAGACCTTGTTCTGCGGTCTAACCCCAGAGATGCATGGATTAGTCAGTGCCGCCTGTGGAGGAAGCTATCTGAACAAGAACGAGCACGCCGTGTGGAAAATCCTAGAGCAGATGGCAGAAACCGGCAGGTCACAGGCCACAAGGGCCTATCAGTTGTCTCCCTCGATTCTATCCAATGAGACAACTAGAAGGACTGTTGCAGATCTAACTGAGGACCTCATCCCCAGCATGGGGATGATTGCAGACAAGCTTACCATGGTCGAGCAGATCCACAAGAGAGTCGCGGAGATGGAGTCTCTTTCGAGCCTTCCCAAGAAGGTGGAGGAACTCTCTGAAAAGGTAGCCAAGATTAAGCTACATACCCCTTCTGCACCACCTGTACCTGTACAACGAGTCCATCTTGTACAGGAACAGGCACCGGGGTCTCAGAGCAGCTGGGATCAGACCTATACCCAGCCGAACCATCATGCACCCCCACCAGGGGAAACTGAATATGAGGAGCCTCCGCCCGTTTACGAGATCAACGGGCTCTGGTATAGCCGTGACCCGCTAGTCCGGCAAATCGAGATGGGGAAGGATCAGGCACATCGCCCAACCCCAGTCTACCAGGAGACCAGGCCCGTCACAATCCCGCGATACCAGTCCAGGCCAGAACAGGGGTACCAACCGCAGCAGCGCACCTACCAGCAGGGGCCAGCACCGCCCCATCAGCAGCAGTATCGGCACGGCCAGCAGGGCCAGCTCAGGACAACATCCACTCAGCAACCAGCCCAGCCCACCGAATTGGAGTCCCTCACCTTGGCGATCCAGACCCTGTCTGATTGGGTCCAGCAGATGCAACATGACTACCTGGACATGAGAACCGACATCAATCGGGTCTCTCGTGCTCAGGACCAACAAATGGCGCCTAGGACTCCAATTCCCGCACAGGTTCAGGCCAACCCAAACAGCATACAGCAGGGCCAGAATCGACCCCGAGATCAGGTATACTATTCAGATAATTATTTATCTGAACATGAGATCCTTTCGTACGATAATGTTAACCATATGTCCCTCAGGAGCGGAAGGACCGTGACCATACCTGATCGGGCACGGGCGCAAAGAGAAGGAACCTCCGAAACTCTACCTGAGGAGAATTCGGAGGAAGAAGAGGAGGAGCATCACCACCGCCACCGCCAGCAGAAGAAGAGGACATCTGAGTCCTCGAAGCACCAGCCCCGCAGTCATCGAGAGTCTGACGACACCGATGAGCCCGCACCTCCATCTGAGGAGGACCATCCAGAAGAAGCGGAGGAAGCATCACCGGTTTCGCCCAAGCATTTTCCTTTTTGTCAGAGTCCGGGTCAGAGTCTGTATAAAAGTCCGAGTCAGAGTCTTGTTCAGAACTCAGTTCCAGCAGTTAATGAAGATATTTCAGTTCCAGAACCTGAGTTAATAATCCCTTTCCCCCAAGCTCTCAAGGGTGGGAAGAAGAAAGTCAAAAAAATCCAAAAAGATGACCCTGAGATGGCTGAGTTTTGCAATAAACACATCAAGGTCACAATCCCCTTTGACAAGTTCGTGGAAATGACCCCTGCATTCCAAAAATACCTTAAGGTGAGATGCACACCTACTAGGGTTAGCAGGAAGACCAAAAGCCGTGTTGAGAAACACGTTCTATCAGTAGCCATGACTTGTGCAATAAAAAACTCGTTTCCTCGGAAACGAAGAGACATGGGTGCACACTACGTAGTGAGTCATGTTGATGACATCGCGTTTGCACGCACTCTCCTGGACAATGGTTCCTCGATCAACTTGATGCCCACAGCCCTCTATGAGCGGCTCAATCTCGGACCTCTCAGGAAATCTAGAGCTATCCTTCAGTTTGCTGACAAATCTACTAAGAGGTCCCAAGGAGAGTTAAGGAACATTGTGATCAAAGTCGAGGGTCAAGAATACATGGTGGACTTCACTGTCCTCGATATGGAAACCCCTCGTAATTGGAGAGATTCCCAGATCATTCTAGGTAGGCCCTTCCTCAGAACATCAGGGGCCTTATTCGATTATAAGAATGGGAAAATTCAGTTCCAAACTCCAGGCGGAGATGAGGAACTTGAGATGAAGCAAACAAGATGGCAGAGACCGGACTCCGAATCCAGCACCGAATACTCTTCTCTCGAAACAGACTGGGAGCATGTAGACTTAGTTGGGCCATGGAGACAGAACCCAGCCAGCACCGATATGTCCATCTCCGTTGAAGATAATCCAGTGCATGAGTCAGTCTGCGAGATCGTTAGGAACGAGTACAGCTCTGAGCCTGCATCGCCCTACATCTTCGATGACGTAGAGGCCCAGTTGGGCCTGTCAGTCCTTACATCCTTAGGACAATCGGAAGATGAGGATGACGAGTCGGACGAGGCGTTTGCCGATTGCATGGAGACCTTTGACGATCCGACTCCAGAGCCGAGCTTGGTGGCAGCCACTACAAAACATGATCCAGCCACTTCCAACACCGAACCAGATCAGATTGAGCCAGACTTCTTAGACGATCATACCATCCCTGAGCTCAAACCTTTACCCACAACTCTGAAGTATGCCTTCCTTGCGGGCCAAGACAAGAAGTTTCCGGTCATTATCAGTTTGCAATTGACCGAGGAGCAAGAATCTCGCTTGCTAGAGATTCTGGAGAAAAACCGCAAGGCAATAGGCTGGAGCATTTCCGATCTCCACGGGATAAATCCCGCTCTGTGTTCGCACCATATTTACTTGGAGAATGAAGCCAAACCCTCTCGTGAATTCCAACGCCGGTTGAATCCAAATTTACGAGAGGTTGTGAAGAAAGAGATAGAAAAATGGTGCGATGCGGGTTTTATTTATCCAATCTCCGACTCTAAGTGGGTGGCCCCAATCCATGTTGTCCCGAAGAAGTCGGGAATTCAGACGACCACCAACGAGGACGGAGAAGAGATCGTGACGAGAGTACCCACGTCGTGGCGCGTTTGTGTGGATTACAGACGCCTAAATGCCGCGACGAAGAAGGATCATTTCCACCTACCGTTCATTGATCAGATCCTAGAAAGATTAGCGGGGAAAGAATTCTTCTGCTTCCTTGATGGGTTCTCGGGCTACAATCAAGTAGCCATAGCTCCGGAGGACCAGGAAAAGACCACGTTCACATGCCCCTTTGGTACCTATGCTTTCAGGCGCATGCCTTTTGGGCTATGCAATGCTCCAGGTACTTTTCAAAGGTGCATGATTGCTGTATTCGCCGAAATGGTCGGCGAATTCCTGGAAGTCTTCATGGATGACTTCTCGGTCCACGGCGACTCTTTTGATTCCTGCCTTAGGAATTTGGACCGAGTCCTCAAAAGATGTTGTGAGGTCAATCTGGTGCTCTCCTGGGAGAAAAGTCACTTCATGGTGACGGAGGGCATAGTGTTGGGGCATGTCATCTCCAAGAGAGGAATGGAGGTTGACCCTGCCAAGGTGGACGTGATCAGACGACTCCAGCCACCAACCAACGTACGGCAGTTGCGATCGTTCCTCGGGCATGTCGGATTTTATCGAAGGTTTATCAAGGATTTCTCTAAAATTGCCCGACCGCTAACTGAGCTTTTAGGCAAAGACACGGAGTTTATTGTAAATCACAAATGTCTTGAGGCCTTTAAGCTGTTACAAGGAATGATCATGGACGCACCCATCTTACAAGCCCCAGATTGGTCTCTACCTTTTGAGATCATGACGGACGCCTCAGATTATGTTGTTGGGGCTGTAATGGGACAAAGAAGAGATGGCGTCCCGTTTGCAATTCACTACGCAAGCAAAGTGCTTGATTCTGCTCAGCGTAACTATACAGTTACCGAAAAGGAAATGCTTGCGGTAGTGTTTGCCTTGGACAAATTCAGATCTCATTTAATCGGATCCAAGGTAACTGTGTTCACAGACCATACGGCACTACGATACTTGATGGAGAAGAAGGACGCGAAGGCGCGTCTTCTTCGTTGGATTTTACTTATCCAGGAGTTTGATTTGGACATCCGTGATAAACCTGGAAAGAAGAACGTAGTGGCCGATCATCTCTCTCGTCTCGAAAATCTTAATACTTCCGAGGTTTCCCCAATTCGAGACTCCTTCCCTGACGAGTCGATTTTTGTTATCGACTCACTCCCATGGTACGCCAATATCGTGAACTATCTTGTCTCCAAGAAAGTTCCCGAGGATTGGCCCAAGAGCCAAATCGACCGACTAAAGTCGGACGCTAGACACTACCATTGGGAGGATCCAATCCTTTTCTTTGAAGGACCGGATTGTGTCTGGAGGCGTTGTATTCCTCAGAAGGAATACCAGAGTGTCCTTTCTTTATGCCATAGCTTAGAGGCAGGAGGACACCACTCCGGGAAGAGGACCGCATGGAAGGTACTTCAGTGTGGTTTTTACTGGCCGACTCTGTTTCGCGATGCCACCGCCTTCGCGAAGTCGTGCCCAGTTTGCCAGAGAATGGGAGGAACCGTTGGTTCCAAGGATGAGATGCCAATGCAGCCGGTCATCATTTGTGATGTCTTTGACGCCTGGGGCATCGATTTCATGGGCCCATTCCCTGTCAGCCACGGATTCGAATACATCCTTCTTGCGGTTGACTACCTATCCAGATGGGTGGAGGCTATCCCGACCCGAGCCGCAGACAGCAGGACTGTCTGTAAATTTATCAGAGAGCACATAATCTCTAGGTTCGGGATCCCCAAAATGATGATATCAGATGGGGGTAGCCACTTTGTGAATCGGGAGGTGAAGAAACTCCTGAAGGACTATGGCATCGAACACCGTGTCGCGAGTCCTTACCACCCACAAACTAATGGTATGGCTGAGGTGTCCAATAGGGAGGTGAAAACCATATTGCAAAAGCTTGTCCGCCCGGACATGAAGGACTGGTCTCAGATCTTGGATCAAGTCCTCTGGGCGTATAGGACGGCTTACAAGACACCGTTAGGCACCTCCCCATTCCGAATGGTATTCGGAAAGCCGTGCCATTTGCCCGCAGAGTTAGTGCACAAATCAGAATGGGCAATAAAGAAGGTCAACTGGAACACACACCTGGGCCAGAAACAGAGAGACATGGATCTGAATGAGCTTGCGGAAGTCAGAAACCGAGCATACGACAACAGTATGGTGTACAAGGACAAAGTGAAGCGTTGGCACGATAGATATATCAGACGAAAGACCTTTGCTCCTGGACAGAAGGTATGGTTGTTCAATGCCAGGCTGAAGACTTTCCAAGGCAAATTAAAGTCTAAGTGGACGGGACCATTCGTTGTCCGAACGGTGCATGATAGTGGTTGTATCGAGATCTCAGATCTCGCAGATGACGCACCGACATTCCTAGTAAATGGACAGCTGTTGAAGCACTTCGTCGAATCCAATGAACAGTTAGTCCATGTAGAGGAGATTGTATTCATACGCGAGACAGATACAACAGATACATCTCAAGCCGCGTATGAGACCTTGCAGCAATGAACTCCAGCCATCAGCAGCATCTTCAAAAGATTCAGACCGACTCATTTGTATATATCTCATTCTTCCTGTATATCCTATCCTTTACCTCCACGATTCTAGTAACCCATCCCCACATTATCGAACCATTATCTTGGACTACACTTTGGATGACCAAATCCTAAGTATAGGGGGGAGGGGTAACCCGAATCGAGTCACTGTACATTCTCCAAATCACATCGGTTCTCACACTCATTCCGGTCCTATACTTAGGCTGACTAAAGCCTAAGTATAGGGGGAACCGATGCCCGCTTTATACACTCATCTATCCCTCGTCCGCCCCATTACTGATCTTCTTCTACACTTAGGCTGTCAGAGCCTAAGTATAGGGGGGCGAGACGACTTCTATACTTTCTATTCCTCTTTGGCTCTCCTACGCTTAGCACGAGCTATGTCTTTCTCCTCGCTCTTCGTGCTCTGAGGACATAGCACACGCTAAGTATAGGGGGGCGTGTATATATTACATATATACTTTACCCATAGCTCGTACTTTCGCGTATTTTTGTATATATATTTACAATAATTACGGGTGGGTAAAAATGAAAAAAAATTATTTTTAATATAGGCTTCTTATTTACTCTCGCATATCATCTCTGCATAAAAAAATAACAAGAGTCTTGCATTTTCATAGCATGACATCTCATCTCATCTGCATACCTTGCATATGCAAAGTGAAAAGTTAGTGGGTTCTAGACCAAGTTATGAGTAAATATTGAGGATGGACTTGATTTGACCTTAATTCACCTAATTTCAGAGGAACCTTATAGGAACTGGAGTTAAGATTTCTCAGGTCAAGAGACTTGATTCTTTGAGTCCGCATGTCTATGTTCACATGTCATCTTAACCAGTCTAAGTAGAATATCTCGTGCATACGCAGGATTCTTATAGATAATGACCTAACTTGGACAAGCACTATGCACGTAGCTCTTCACTGATGAGGTGGTGAGGAGGTAGAATCCTTTAACTTGGAGTAGCACACGGGTGGAAACATCCGTCCTCCTCTAGGGAGGGAAGTGCGTCTCAACCTAGTCTAGTGGTGTTGACATCTAAGGACAGGGTGCTGTGGGTTGCAATAATGCTTCAAAAGAGGGATAGTCTACTGACTCAAGAGGAAAAACTCCTGATGTACATGCTGCTTTCTAAAAAAAAAAATTTGCAAAAACTCCAAAAAAATCAGACAGGTTCAAGAAAAAATAAAATACCTGTCGGAGCCTGTATACTAGTAAAGAAATGCAGCTGGATGACTTGGCTACACTGGTCAGGCATCCCGGGATAGGTAGCTACACTGGCTACCGTCCATTCTCTTCTCTACCCTCTCCTCTTGAGTTGGTCGCACTTGAACTTAGAAGGGAATACCCCGCTCCTCGAGGAAAGAGTTACTATACCGGGTTATTGAGTTACCTTGTTAGAGGAGGCTGGTTCCGAGCCATTTCTGATGTGGAGAGTTGCAAATCACTTACACAGTACAAGTAAGAATCATAGTCATCAGAAATTTGCATTTGAGGACTTGTTCTGACCTGACTATTGAGGCGTCTTGAATAGAAGACTTGTGGAACTTGAAGTTTGTTAGGTCTTAAGTCCAGGTCCAAATAAGGTTCCGCCACACAATTAATCCAAAGTTTGAGTCAGGCTCCATTTTTCAACTTTTGTTCATGACCTTGGTATGGAACCCAAAATCATTTCACTCTTGCATTTCATTTTAGTTGCTCGGGGACGAGCAAGGTTTAAGTATAGGGGGTTGATGAATCTGTGATTCATCACATCAAAAGTCAAAAATAGAGCCTTGTTCCCGAGAAAATAGAGGCATATTTCCTTTTATCTTGCATAAATAACACTCATGCATGCATCCATAATTCATGCATTTTAGCAGCTCATCTGCATTTAAATAAGAAGCCAAAAATCCCCTGTAAAATACCTCTTCATCAAAATAACTTCTTCTCTATAATATATGTATATATTCCTTAATAATATAGGGAAGATTGCTAAAAATCACCCTTGTAGAATAGCCACAATAGCCGGAGAACCTTTGTACATTAAAACACAAATAAAGCCCTCATACAAACTCCTAATTAGGTCTACTCACTCTTAGAATACTACACATTAAAAGACCTTCGAAATGAGACTAATTTCATTGAAATTGGAGCTTGTATGAGAGACTTGGGTTTTTGGGTCATTCTGTATACTACATATGTATATTAATGTATCCTTGTATTTATGTATCATATTTGACCTCATCTCCGTCTTTGGTCAACATGAAACTTGTAGATCTCATTAAGATCTACAACTTTCATGTTTTGAGTTTTTCCAAATTCGGCTTCCTCTTCTCTCTACACGTGTTCCTTCATCCAACCATTCACAGCAGGCCACGTGGCGCCCTCTGGTTGCGCCACGCGGCCCGCTGTCCATCGCCTCATCCGCCCGCGCCTTCCACCGTTGGATCTCGCTTCAGATCCAACGGCCCAAGCCTTTCCACGTACGTGACCATCTCCCAGCCATCAGATCCGCTTCACACTTCATCTCCACCGTCCCTTAGCGCCGCGCTCTCAGCTTTCCACGTGGAAGCGCCGCTTGATCGCGCCCTCGATCTTCTCATCACAGCCGCCCATCTCCCCGCGAGTCTCGACCCTCAGATCTCCCCCGCGCTCCATCTGATCCCTCCATTCGCGCCGCTCCCTCAGCCCGACACGTGGCGCATCCATCCACCACTGGATCACTCTTCTGATCTTCCATCTCAGCCGACGCTTCCACCTCGATCCTCATCCGCTCGATCGGCCCCCACTGTCCATCACAGCCGTTCGTAACCGCCTGATCCACAGCGCGCCACGTGGTGCTTCCATCCGCCTCTGATCGCTCCTTCCCTGATCAGATCTACACCGTCGCTCCACGCTCTGATCTCCACCGTTGGATCACAAGATCCAACGGTGGAGACCTCGTCTCCTACCTCCAGGCGCCCCTCTCCCCCACGTCCCTTGCCTTGCGGGAGGGGCGCCCCCTTTCCTTTTCTGGACACACGTCGGCCATCTCCTCCGGCCGCTGACCTCCCCACGACATCCCCCACTCGTCCCTCTCCCTCGCCAGCTCCCTCGAGCACCACCATCTCCACCACACTCGCCCCACGACGACCACCAACCTCGCCACTCACCCAGCCAGACCACCTCCTTCTCCTTATAAATACTCAGCCACCGGCACCGTTCACCCCCATCCGCCACTCCAGAGAGGTCCCTCGAGCTCCAAGCTACCTATTGGTGACAGCAATTGGTAGAGTTGTCGAGCGAAGACAGAGATCCACTCCGGCGAGATCCACGGCCGCCACCGCCGTGCCGCAGCCTCCCTCGAGCAGCTGCTAGAGCTCGGGACCCTACGGATCCCTGGAGCGACGACCTGGAGCTCAAAACTGAGCCCCATTCCCCAGGTAACTCCCTCCATCCGTCCGCTGATCTTCTTCTCCATTTTCTTGAGTTTTCTCCATTTTTATTCGCCGTCACTGACCATCCTCGCGCCTTCCAATCACCTCGACGAGCTTCGCGTCGAAGCTCCGATCCTCGCGGTATCTTCCGCGCACTCCGACGACAAGTTTCACCTTCCTCCGACCAACAGCTCCGCCATTTGGCTGGAGCTCGTTCGCCGGACCACCTCACTCCGCTGTAGGCCTCGCTGATCACTCCACTCTCCTCCACGAACACCTGCATGCCTCGGCTATACGTCTAACCCTTTGCAGGTCCTAAATTCTTCATTGGCCGGAGCCTCGCCGGTGCTCCCTTCGAGCTTCATCGACATCGAGCTCCAGCACCCCTCCAAGGATCTAAAGGTCACCGGAGGCTTCGCCGTGCACTTCCGCTTCTTCCGAGCTACGTGGGAGCTGACGAAGCTCTTCATCGGCGCTTGGCAACCGAGGCGGAGCTAGGAGACCTTCACCGGAGCACCGCCTCCTCCTCCGCAGGTGGCGGAGGACCGTTCGAGACGAAGAAGCAGCGGTCGTTCGATCATCCGATCGAACAGCCCTCGTCCCGCCACGTATTCCACCACCGCGACAGTCCTCGACCGTTAATCGCGCTTCTGATCCGACGCCTCGCCAGGAGCCACGCATCTTCATCGACAACCCTTGGATCCATCTTGATCCAAGGGCCTTCAGGCTGCCCCGTAGACGAGTCCGAGCCTCGACCTCAAAGCCTAGGCTCGGTTGACCCGAAGCTGCACCGAGGCTAGTCCGAACCTCCAGAGGACCCGACCCTCGCTCCGAGCCTCCGACGTCCTCCGAACCTAGGTCGCCCACGTGAGGAGCACGTGCGGCCTGGGTTATTTGCACAGACGCCCCTGAAGCTTTTGGAAATTACAAAAAGGTCCCTGTGAAGCAGACCCCACGTGAGGAGCAAGTGTCTCGTGGAGAAATTGCATACAAGTCCTGCATATTATCGGTAATTGCATTTTAGTCCCTGTCAGCATATTTATTTATTGAAGTTTCAATTTCCAGTATTGCATTTACACCCTTGTGTTTGCACGTGTCCCTGGAGTGCATTCTTCATCATTTTGAGATTCTAAAAATTGCATGTTGTTGGAAATCTTGTCCTCTATTTGTTAGTACACGTGTCTGGTTTTTGTTGGCTTACTTGAATTATTAATGAATTAATTGGATCATTTGTGACATATTTTGCCCAGTGATGACTTTTGATTTTTAGTTAATTATCTGTGCCTTCAAAAATCACCAAAAATTCACAGTAGCTTAAGGACTTCATTTCTAATACACCATAAAAATTTCATAGCTTTTGCACGCATATCGAGGCCTAAATAAATAGTTTAGTGATTTTCTTGAATTAATTTTAATTAATTCATTTCACAGTAAATTTAAGTCCTGTTAATTTTCCTAGGTCCCTTATCACTAGACCCACCTAGGATAATTTTAGTTCTTGGAAAAATTGTGATTTGATATTTATTAAAAATTAAATACTGAAAATCACTCTGTCTGTTCATTTAATTCACAGAAAATTTATTTTGAGTCGAAAAATTCCAAAAAAATTAGTGTAGGTCATTTTCTTCATAAATAATCATCTGGCCAATTTTCATTATTTTTGGACTTCATTTGATACATCAATTAAATTAAACGCTAAATTGGCTCACCTTGTCTGCATATGTCTGCATAAAAATTAAAAAGACCAAAAAAATTTTGATCCTCGAACATCAACACTTGAACAATTGCTGTAATTCACCTAAGGAGACAGATGCCTCCCTGAGATCGACCTTGGACTTAACCCAAGTAAAAAAATTGCCGCTTAAAGTTAACTTCACATTAATCGATAAGTGGTTTTTGATCAACCCCTCGTATCCGACTGCAACGAATCATATCAATTGATTTGGACATTAATCTGCCCGAATTAATTAAGGGTGCGGGAGCGATATCACTAGGGTATAATATTTGGTGAATTGATTTGTGTAAATTGCTTGTCAAACATTTGAAAATATTTCTAACAGCGTGACACTGTTTTAAAAAATATTTGACACTGGTTTGAAAATTGTGATTTTACTTGTTTTAAACCATTTGAAAAATGTTTTGAAAATCTATCTATTATGTGACATGGTTTGGAAAATCTATTCAAAATTCTTTCAAAAATGAGAGATTAAGGAGATTAACTTGTATTTGTGATTACTTATAACCCTATTCAAGAAACCATAAAAATTAGAAAAATATATCAAGAATTTTTTGGTAACAATTCTGACTACTAAACTTAAAAATAATTAGCTACTTTTCAGTGAGGGCACTACAGTCTCGCTTAGCAGAATGGGTGGTTAAAAGACAATGCAAATGTCACCGCCTTGAAGTAATACATGTAGTTGTCTGACGGCCCGTAATTACACTCATATTGGCTGGAAGTAGATGCAATTAGTCATATGAGTTTAGGATAGTCATTATTTCTCTAAAGAAGCCAAAAAAATCCACAAAAACTTGAAAATTTTTAAAAATATTAACTTTTGAGTTGGTGTATCCCAGACACAATCACTATCACTCAAGGATTGAGGAATTGAGAACATTTAATTTTTGAGGTCTTGTCTGAGTTAACTGTCCTTAGTCATTAGGGTTTGAGACTTAGTGATCATTACTTCCCTAGTTTAAAATATATGACTGCTATATTGCACTCTTCATCTCTACCTTGAAGGAATATGATCAATATATCACCTGCACAACTGCATGAATGATAATGCAAGTTGATGTTTCACTTGAAGGATTGGGATTTGAGATTTGGGTCCATACCTGATTAGATGAAGCTCGAGGGATGGGATAAAACCGATGAAAGCTTCATGAAACCTGAGTTTCAACAAACCCTAGCTAGTATGAGAACAAGTTCTTATGCTATCTTTTGATATAGACCAATGTGCCAGGGTGTAATGAAACTTAATAAATTGTTGATCAGTGTATGCCAACTTGGTAAAAGTAGCGGAGCTAGCCAAAAAGACAAAGAAAAGAAATGTCAAATGAAAAAGCTCTCATTACAAAGTCAATTACAAAAGAGCTTCCATCAAAGGCAAGCGATCCCAATCATTTCTAAGTGTCCATTTGGACCAAACTAATAGGACCAGGAGTCGAGTAGCACCCAAACAGGGCTCTGCATCGTATAGTTATACAAGTCTGGGTGTCAAAGGTATCTCAGATACTCAAAAAAGACACACCCCAGTGCACTCATAGGAAAACAAGTGCATACGACTCCAAGATCTCATGGCGGACATACTGACCAACAACTAAAAATACATGTGTTGAGTAATAAGGCACTCGAGAGGACCCTTGTTCCAATGTGAGGGAGAGAAGAAATGACAAAATCTTATGCCCTCCATAAGCTGGCCTTCCATCTACACTTTCAAGTCGTACAAAGTACTGATGGTGGATTGAATGAAAGAACTAACTTATTCCCTAGTGTTGAGGATTAGGACTTGAGGAGAGTCTTTTAGACTGGGACCTTGTGTGACATTGTGACTCGACTCTCATGATTGCAATACTAACTAATTGTCATATCCTTATACTATATGTACATATAGAGAGTATGATAATTAGAGAAGATAGATTCCTTTTGACTAGAGCTTGGTTGAGCCCAAAATTTTAGGAGCACTCAAATAAAGGGTTCTTGATGAATTAAGCCTTGAAATTTCACATGTAATGTCAGGGATGAATCCGACTCATTTATTCTTTAGATGCTCGAGGACAAGCATAGTTTAAGTAAAAGGGGTGATGAATCTCTGATTGATCATCATGTCTTTCATTTATTATCCTCTTAGCTTAGACAAATCAATAAAACTCATCTCTAATTAGGCTTAATTAATAACTAACCCCTTATTAATAATTAATCCTAATTATTGTACATAATTAACATCTTTTTATTTTCTTTATTTTTCCTTATTTCCTTCTATTAAAAATTGCAGAAAATTAGATAATTATTGTATATATTTATTTTGGCTTTTTCTATAAATTGAAAATATAAAAAATTACAAAAGAATTAAAATCAAGTATTGTTAATCCTTAAAAATACTTACAAAAATATTTCCTCGTAATTATGACCTTATTTGCCTATTTGATAAACATGAAACTTCTAGATCTCATCGAGATCTTCAACTTTCATGTTTGGTTTTTCTTAATTCGGCTTGTAAATATTTGTTTTCATTTTTTTCTTTGTTATCCTATTTTCTAATTTTCTCATTGGGCCACATTGCGCTCTCTGGAGAAGCCACGCAGCCTATCCCTTCACTCAGCACACCGTCCGATCCTTCTGATTGGTTCCATCTCAACTGCACTTCTCCGCCCTCTTCTTAGTTGCTCGATGACATCTCGCTCGCACACCCCGATCCATTGGCCGCCCTATAATGTCCTACCTCAAGTAACCACCCCCTTCACGCACGTTCCCTTGCCACACCCCTCTCTTCCCCCATTTACCCTGATCATTACCCATGCCTTCTCCACCAACCAATGCCACCCCGACATCACCCCTCTTTTATGAGAGACCATCACCCATTAATTTCCAATCTTCTAAAGCTTAAAGACGGTGGTTATAATCCCACTAATTCCACCTCTTGTAACCGTTGTCCTCCTCTTAAAATAGAGCACCTCAACCCCTCTTCCACCAGGTCCATCCTTGTAAGAGACATAACCCATCACCTCCCCTCCTCCAGTGACATCGAAGTGAGGCGTTGATGGAGCGACGATGGCCTCGACTCTGATGAGATGATGGAGCGACGATGGCCTCGACTCTGATGAGACCCATGGCTGATCGTCCTTGCACGACATCTACTGAAAGCCGTTCAAGCTTCGTGCACCGTCTACGCACACCAAGTGATGATCAGAGGACCCTCAGGTCCTCAGCCCAAGCCACATCCTCTACCGAGCTTCCTTCTTCAATCTCCAAGTAAGTTTCTTCTCTCTGCATTCTTGTTTTCTCTCAATTTATTAGGCTCACACACATCACTTCACCGTCGATGGATAGCACCATCAGCTCCACCCGAGTACATTGACCTTCGCCATCCATTTTGATGGCCTTCTTCCTTCCGCCACACCTCAATCTACTCCCCCTTCCTTTGCCACCATGATGGAGGAACCCATCAGTCCTCCACCTTCTCCATCTGAAAGGCCTCCACCTCGCTTACAACCCTCATGCAATACTACTTCAACTATTTCTAACGACATGTAGGTCCTTGTTTTTCATTAGCCGGAAGTCTCGACCATGCTCTATTCTAGAGCAACTATTCTGGAGAAGCTCCATCGCTTCACCACTTCAAGCCATCCTACCGACCATCCAAGCTACTGCGACCTTCGCCAATGCTCTACGGACTGTATGCACACTCCAGGTAGCCGCATGATGATGGTGGAGATTTAAAGGCTTCGTTGGAGAGCAGCCAAGTCCGCCTCAGAGAGGCAATACTGCAGAGGAGTGAAGACATACATGCATCGCTCGATCTCTTAGATCGAATGGCTCAGATTACACTCGAAATCACGTAGTAGAACCAAACTGCTCGGTGGAGCCAAGCCTAGTCCAAAGCTACTTGGGCCACCCACGTGGCCCGAGCCTACCTACATCAAGCCTAACCCTGCCTGAACCTCATGGCGTGTGGAGAGAGCACGTGCATGCAAGGGAAAATTGCAGTTCACCCTTGCCGTCTTCTCTAAATTACAAACATGTCCTCCTCAAGCGTGCGTGCCTCAACTGCCGCATTTGGAGAAATTGCATTAGGACTCTGCTGGATTTAGGAAATTGCAAAAATGCCCCTACCAAGACTTATTTATGTTGTTTTCATATTTATTTCACATGTTTTCTTTATGTTTTGAGCATATGATCTCCTATTACATTGATTTCAGTTTCCTTGTGATGCATATTTAATTATCTGTCTCATGCCTATATTTATTTACTAATTTGACACTAAGATCACGTGTTAAATTATAAATATATAATGTGTCATATTGTCGATATTTAAATGCCATTGAAGTAGTCTTTAATTTATTTTGATGCATCATTTGTTAAGGAAATTAGTCTAAGTTCTTGCTCACGTTATAGATCATTTAGGGCTTCTTTGTACATGTAAATAATTGTTGTATTGCATATTATATTGTTGCATTTTGACATTCATGAAAATCAAAAAAATGCATTGATTTCATTCATCACATGCATTGCATCATTTTGTTCATTATTGTATGCATAGTTGCCTATTGACCTAAGTTGAGAAATAATCGCTTAAATTTTTTTATTAATTTCTAATTAATCATTGAAGAGGATCATGTCCATGTGTTCGACCTTGGTATACACAGAGAGAAAACATCAACTACGATGAGACATTCTCTCATGTGGCTATGCTTAAATCCATTAGGGCACTTCTAGCTACAATTGAATATCTTGACTACGACAACAAACAGATGGACGTCAAGATGACATTCCTCAATGGATACCTCTAGGAGGATATCTATATGGAGCACCCCCAAGCTTCATAACTGAGGAAGGAAAAGTATGCAAGCTGAAGAAATCCATCTATAGGCTTAAATAAGCTTCTCATAGCTGGAACAACAAATTTGAAAAAAAACATAAAGAGTTATGATTAAACAACCATGTGTACACTAGAAGCTTAGCGAGAGCACCATTGTGTTCATCGTGCTTTATGTAGATGACATCCTTATCATTGAGAATGATACATGGATGATGACTAGTGTTAAGGTCTGGCTATCCTATTCCTTCGAAATGAAAGATCTTGGAGAAGCCTCTTATATCTTAGGTCTGAAGCTGTGCATAAATAGAGAAAATAATACTTTGGGACTGTCACAACATGGATACATTAAGAAGATCTTGGAAAATTTCCATATGGAGAATTCCAAGAAAGGCTTCCTTCTTAAGACATGGTATACACCTATTGATGAACACCCATTCATGCACATTTATTCCTTTATTTTGTCTTTAAAACCCTAGATAATTCATGTAAATATAGCTAACTTGTACAAATTAACTTTATAATTGTCATATGTAAATAGTACTTAAATACATGTATTTCAATACAAATAAATGAATAAAGAAAAGAAAAGAAAAAAAGAAGTATTGCAAATAATGACTGATCCTAAACTCCGAAGACTATATCAATATTGACTTGGTCGACATGGAATAAAGTAGGGGCAGATAAGGATAAATAAATACAGACAAGATAACACAAACACCTAAAAACCCTAGGTGCCCAATACACTGCATATACAACAAAACTTTACTAATTTATACATACCCTTAAATACTGCAAATAAAGATATTTTCAATACAAAACATGTACATAAAAATGTGTAGAAAAATACAAAAATAATCGCACATAAAAATAAGGTACAGTATGACTGGGACGCATAAAAGGCTCAAATAGAACTTCATAGATTAGTATCTTCTCCATATGAACTTAAATCTGATCAAACTCACTTTTATTGTACTCTAAATTAAATTATCTATCTAATGAAGTAATAAAATTGGAGTTAAGATACAAAAGTTAGCCTTTTGGATCCCATTGGATTATATACCTATATAGTTTTATTCATTTAATTCATTCTTTATATTTTATTCTTTTTATATTTTTACATACTTGTAAATATTATTTGAATATATTAGAAATATAAACATAAAAAGAAACCATTAAAAATTCATTAAAATAAATAATGTAATGTATATGTATCTTATACTTATGTTATACATATCCATATTTGTTTAAGTATATAAATAAATTCAGAAAAATAAAATAAAATACGTCAATACATGTTTAAATATTCTATAAATATATAAATTATGTACGTAAAATAATAAAATCTAAAATACAAAATAAAAATCAAATATACTATATATACACCTATAATTATACTAGTAAAAATTAACATATAATAAATAAGTCAATAAAAATAAATAAAAATCACATAAAAATAGTACATAAAATAAGAAATAACTTTCATTTTTAAGAAAAAAATTAACAAAATCATTTGCTATTTTATTTATATTTTCTTTCTATTTATATTTCTGTTTTGACTTGTAGCATCCTATGTGGACTAATGGGAGGCGAGTCTGAGTTCACCTCCATCAACTCCCTGGTCTCGACGTTGACCTTGATTCTTCCCCCTAGTTTAGCATTTTATACATTGAATGAGTTGCCTTGCTCATTTCATGAAATTTGTTCCTCGATCTTTATTCTTCCATGCCAGACCAAAAACTTGGTTAATCTTGCATTGATCCTCACATAAACTCTAGGTCTTTGGAGCTCCTTCGTAACTGCTATATGATGAAAACCCATGCTTTGATTTGAATTTTAATCCCTCTTGATCGACTTTTGACCCCTTGGATAGAAGCCTAGAGTGATACTTTGTGATAGGGAGTGATCCCCATCAACTCCCAATGAGGAGGAGGTGGTTTAGAGCCGATTCATCCTCGTTGGAGCTTCTCTGTGCGATCTCTGCTCAGGCTAAATCAGGCAGGTGAGATCGGAGCCGTGCCTTTTATTTCAGTTGATTTCATCAAGTTTAGCATAGAAAATCCAAAACGTAGTTTTTCAGAGCTCCGAGCTCTGGCCCTTGTTCTCAATGTTTTTGACCGTTGACCGCCCACCTAACAACCTCCACATCTTCTCCCTTACTTCTTCTGTCATCCCAAACCATTATCCAACCCAGATCTTACACAGATCTGGGCATCAGATCCCCTTCCTCCACCATACATTGAAGATCATCGCCCCTCCACTCTAGACTCTATTTTGATTCACCATTGGGTCGAGGAGCTCTGCCCTCGAGCCCTGAAGCTTCTGGTGCATGCCTAGGCTCCAAAAAATTTCCATCTGAGGGTTCAAATCATTCATATTGCAGCTCCAGGTACCTGAGAACTTCTTCGACACTCTAGGCCTCCTCCGAAGTGGTGGACATTTTTGAAACACTACCTAGATACAGAACATCCGCAAGAACATTTTGAACTTCTCAGTTGCTTGGGGAACCATCTGGATTATGCAGTAGGCCTGATCGCAACTCGTCTAGGAGAACCTTCTTCCCTGTTCTTTGAGGCCACGTTCTAGTCGTTGGATTAAGAACGCTCGCCAGGTGGAACAACCACCGTTGGATTGGGACAAAAAGCACTGTCAGATCTGTACATGGGATCTGATCTCACCCATCCAAGCACGAAGCGGTATCGAGCCATCAGGACCATCCGGTCACTTAAGTGGGGCGTATCGCACAGTCCATCAGCATGCTATTGCAGAGTATTTTGCATTCTCTACCCTCGCCATTTTATGTTTCATATTTAGCCCATAAACTTTCACTAGAAGTTGTAAAATTTTCGTTCAGGACCCCAAGCTTTCCTATATTTACACAATAGTTTAATCCACATCACCTCACATGCTTGTGCCCGTCCTGTAATAGTTTTGGTAAATTTGCATACTTGGCCTTGTTGTTTTGGATATTTACATTCACACCTCTGCTAGTGCAGATATTGTATTTATTTGTAGAAATATTTCATGTATGCCCCTGGACTTGCTTAAAGTATTTTTAAAGGCTCAGATACTTCTTGAAAATTACAACTAAGTCCTTGTATTGCAGATTTAATTTTGTAGTTGTATTTTAATTATTAAAAAATATCATTTTGCATCTAAAAATTATAGGAAAAATATCGTAAGTGCATGGAACCTTATTATATCACATATATTTTCTCAAGGTAATTAATTATTTTCCTATTTATAAAATTGTACAAATATTATGTTTTCCTTATTTAGCTTTTAAAAATCCATAGAAATTACAAAATATTTTGAAAAATTTTAAAAAATCCTACGTGTTTATTTAGCTATATTTGATTTTCTGACCAAATATTTTTACAAAATATTAATTAAAACTCCTAAAAGTTGAAAACTCGGAAAACCTTATAAAAATTCTACAAATTCACAGAAAAATCACAAAATTATTTTCTAAGTTTTTGAATTTTCTTTAGATTATCTAGTATTCAGGAAAATTGAATTTATGCTTAAATATAGATAATTGTTAAACCCATTTCAAGGTCCCTGATTTACTGTTTTGTTTACTTTGATTATTTCCTTATTTAAAAATCTATAAAAAATATCAAAAATTATCCAACAATTATAAAAAAATGCAGAAACCTTTATAGAACCCAAAAATATTCTCTTTTTTTATTTTTCAAGTTTATTTATTATATTTGAAAAATAAAAGGCATCTCTTGTATATTTCTTTTATATATGTGTTTATTATCTATATTAGTCTGATGTTTTATTTTGTAAATTAAAAATTAAAAATATGTAAAATTAGAAACATAAAAAATATATTATAAACCCATAAAAATATTAAATATTAAAAATACAAAAATCTCTAAGTCGTCTATTCATTTTTGTTGCTCTACCTCGTGTGCTCCTTTGTGATTCGACCCTTACTGCTTGCGTACTATACACATTTTGTAGAGTATAATAAATTTTAGCTCACCAACTTTTACTTGCTTAATTATTATTGTGGGTTAATTGTTAACATTAAACTTGAGTTGATTATCGAGAGCTGAGAGTAGCGCTGACACACCGATTATCGGATCCAACTTGTCAGACACCGCAGACCCTCCAAGACATGACATTAGACACATCTGACTCCCATGTTGTTTTAAATAGCGTCGTTGCTGGGAAGCATAGGTTTATAGAGTATAGTGTGTACACTTAGCCATAATTTCCATCGCTGCCTATTTTCTCTCTTTATTCTATTTTTATCTGAGATCGTTCTGATCATCTTTGTATTTGAATTTGCTGCAAGGGCCTGCTTATCGAGCGGGGATTTCCTTAGAGATTCGACGCACTCGAGTTCTGTTGAGACTGATGATTCTTTTCCCATCGACATGAGAGAGTAGCAGAGGACACAAGAAGACAAGCATAATCCTCTTAGCATAGATTTATTTTAAATTTTGTGAGAGAGATTCATTGATTAATTTCTAATAATACATGATCCGAACACTTGGACACTTGAACTCTCACAAGTCCATTTCACCAAGTGATTGTTCACTTGGGGGACTCGATCAGTTTTTCTATGATTTCATCGTTTCTACTCTTTGTTTCTCCATATTTTCCCCTTTGTTTCTATTTGTTTTATGTGATTTTTTTGCCTTATTTCCTATTTATGTCATGTGGAATGAGCCATTAGATCATTAGGAGTGTATGTTCGATTAAATTAGGTCCAAAATCCTAATATCATTTTTGTACCTATAGTTCTATGCTTGGATCTAGTCAAATTAAACAAGTTTTTCACGTTAATAGAAGCTCATGTTCTAGTGCAATTTCCTCATTACATTTATAAATTAGATTTAAAATTTCCGTCTTGCATCATACATGGAGAGAGATAGGAAGTACAGTAAGTCTTCTTACTAAGCATCACATCATTTGTTTTCTGACTTGTATCAATTTTTTGCACTCTCCCGCTAATTTTGACCACATAGGCCAAGCAAGGAATTGATCAAATAGTTAAGCCTTTGCATGAATTTACTCAAAATAAGGGAAAACCATAAAAATTAAAATAAGGGGTTGCTACTAATTAAAATCGATTAATTGAATTTCATTGTATTGGTTTCACAATACCCTCATTGTAGTCGGGTACCTTCGAGACAAAGTGATGTGCGATCCTTAAGGAATAGAGACCAAATACTAGCCTGGGTATTGCCTTGTCTATCGCTTGGATGCACGAAGTATTGGCGCTTCTATCGTATGTGGATGAGTGGGGCTTCATCTGATTGGAGACTTAGTCTAAAGTATTGAGCATAGGCCTATCCTCACAGGAATGTCTGTCTTATCATCTCACGTACAAGTAGGTCCTTGTTTGCTTGCAGATTTGGTCCGAAATATCGGTTTCACCTATCAGCTTCCCCCTGTACTTCTTTTGCTGAGTAGTGATCCATATCTGATAACAAGGACATCCAAAAAGTACAGGCTATTGGTTATAAAAGAAGTAAGAAGTACATGATATTTTCCAGCAGTACTCACTTCCCTATAGGGTTAGCCGCCTAAGGACGAATTGACAAGATTTCTTAATACAACCAATAAAATTAAAAAGATAATTGCCAAATTCTTACAGCCCATTACGTTGAGTAGGTGAATTGACCCTTTTTTGTGGTTTGATTGATTAGTTTAAAACATGTCAAGATCAAAAATATTGCACCTTTGTGCCTTCATTTCACATTTCTTTATCATTTCTTTTTGTCGTGCTCACTCTTGAGCATTCTCTTCTCAAACCCTCTTGAATTATTCATCTCCTTCTTCTACTCCATCATCCACTTCTTTTTTCCTCCCAAGTTGTCGCATCTAGGATGGCTTTGTTCGGATCTTGTGAACACCTACATTGACTCCTGGATGCTGACATCTTCAATAATATGGGGTCTCCAAGAGTTGAGTTAGGACCTTGCAGACTTCTCTATGGACTTTCCAATTTTTACTCTCTTCGAGGATCGAGATGACTCTTGTCCGGATCTTCCTCCTTTCCCCATATTTCTTTCACCAATAAATCCATTGTTCAAGATAAAATCTCATCCCGAACTTGCTCCTTCTTTTATGAGGATTGATCGGGTCTTATTTCCCAACGTAGTTTCTTCTCCCGATCAGGAGCCTGAGCTATAGTTGAATATTGAGATGGCTCCCCAGAGACGGGATAAGGGACTATCTTCAGATGAGATAGTGGACCAGAACAAGGTCAACAATCAGTTGCTATCATCAATCCAAGCCATTCAACAATAATTGACAAACCAAGCTCGTGCCCAAGTTGTGTTCAAAGAAACATTTAATGATATGAGGAGGGACCGAGAAAGTCAAGGTGGTGCGGATGGGGAACAACATGGTGGAAATGATGATGACCAACTGATGACACGCGTTTCGCAAGGGTATAAAATATATACTCACTGAAAAGCAAAGATAAGATGTCGCTGAGGCGACCGCTCACAAAACCCGCAAGACAGTCAACAATTAACCCCCATATTGTAAAGATCGATGCAATCAAGCGTGAATCAAAATTTATTATACCCTAGAATAAAATGTATATCAAACAAGCATAGGATGGGTTGAACTTAGGGAACAACGGAGAATAGGCAACAAAAATGGCAAAAAGACAATAACTGGTTTTGGGCTTTTTTGGATATTTTTTAATTTTTGTGGGGTTTTATTTATTTAATTTTTTTAGTTTTTATTTTTATAATTTTTATATTTTTAACTCTATACCCTTTTTTATTTTCTTTTTGAATTTTTTGAATTTTTTTATTTTTATAATAATTAATAATAAAGGTGTATACTATATATGTAGAGATATCTTTTATATTTATAAATGTAACTATAAATACTCAAAAATCACAAAAATATTTTTGGATTTTTTTATATTTTTGGTATTTTTCTTATAATTTTTACTAATTTATTTGTATTTTAAATTGAATAAATAAGATAAAACAATTAATAAAATAAATATGCTAAATTATTTTGTAAATTAAAAACAACTAAACTTCAAAGTTTTACAAAACCATTTTTAATATATAATAAAAATGATAAACAAAATTCAGAAATAGATACAAATATTTTCAAAATATTTTAGAATTTTTACAAGGATTTTTGGAGATTTTTAATTTTTAGTGTTTTCTTTTTCTATTTTTAGTGGTTTTTGGTCTACATGCTCAAAATACAGTAATACACAAAATATAAATTTTTTGTTATTTTTCAAAATAATTTTGTAATTTCTTTGTATTTTTAAATGCAAACATGGATAAATTGTTTGACTTTTATTTTTAATAAATAGAAAATAATATAAAATTCCTAACCACAAATATATATTATATATTCTTTAGGTATTAATAACTATTTTCCACGAATATTTAAAGGCTTGGAGCTATTTAGAAAATAAAATCTACAAAAGGAAAATACACCCTAGCAGGGGTATTTATGCAAATATTTGAAGTTCTAGGACCCTAGCTGAAACACTTCTGAGAAATTGAAAAGGAAAGTACCAGGAGTGAAATGAAAATTTCACAAAAATATTTACGCTACAAATAAATGTTTATGGACTGAAAATAAAATACAAAAGTTGGGGAGTGATTTATGTAAAATACCCCATGAGTGTGATCGAACGACGTAGATGCTTCACTTATCCGCGTGACACGGTCTGTCCGGTGGATGAAGATTTGGCTTCAACGAGAAAGATTAGATCTCCCAAGGAGATCCGACGGTGGAGCTTCTATCGATCCAAGAGAGTTGCTGTCGACTTGGGCGTAAGCGCACAATCGAACAACCTAGAGGGCAAGTGGAAGAATAAATCAAGAATTCGTTTAGGCCGATCTTCGATTAGACCTTCCTCGCCCCTTCGATCACTTGGGAGTCTCGATGCTTGTGCAAAATGGATCTTTCGCTCCTCCGCGTCAGTTGGTGGTCTCAGAAGGCCTATCAGAGCTCCAACGAGGTCTAGCAAGGTCAGCGTAGCAAGGGAGCTCCAAGTACCTCCCTCTTGGTCAAAATCAACTTGCAAGGAGTCCTTTGGCGCACCAGATCTTACAGGAAGCTAGGCACACACATACAAAGGTTCTGGAGGTCATATTCAGTCGGGTGAGCAGAGATGAGGCGTGGTGGCAACAACTCCGGTGAGTGGCGGAGGAGGAGTGTTGTTTGCCTGATCTAATAGAGATCAAGGTGAATGGCTAAGCCCGGGACACGGAGAATGTGAAGGGGAAGAAGATGGAGGTGAATGCAGAGGCAGAGGTTGGTCGAAGTGATCGAAAATAGGAGGCAGAGCCAGAGCTCTGACGATATCTTTTTTTGGATTTTACGAAAAACAAAAAAAAATTATGGAAATAAAACGTGACTCTACTCTATTTCTACGCTAAGGAACGAAAATAATGCAAAAGGGCGGATCTTTATCTGACCTGGAGTGAGTGGAGTGCACTCGTGGCAGAACATGTGGTCTGAAATCAGATCGTCCTCGATTCAAAACTAAATGCCTTGCTGAATGCTCCTCAAGATTGCTTCCGTCACCAGGATGCTTGAGATGCTAGAGGATAAGGGATTGAATGGAAGAAGAGGGATAAAAAATCCAACGATGCTTGACTGGGCGCATATGTAGGAGAATGTCTTTGACCGAGTGACCTAGTCACAGTAGTGATCTATTGATCTAGAAATCGAGGGGTGTGAAAGTGAGTTGATCGAGTATGAAAAGTCAAGAAGGAATTGACCACAAAAGATGCAATAATCAATGGGAAAAATCAAGGGATGTTGGGTCCAACGTTCTGACAGGTGAGGCGGCCAAGAAGGGGAGTTGACTTGGGTCCATCAGGGTCGCACCCTGATTGGTCCACATCGACTCACTACACAACAAAACAGTAAATAGAAGGTTTATTGTTTCAATATAAAATAATAAACAATTTTATTAATTTTTTATTAAAACATGGAAAATATTAGATATTTTATGTAGTTTTTTATTATAATTTTTATTTATTTTTAAAAGTTAATTTATTATAGGTTACTTTTTAGAGGTTCATTTATAGGTATATTTACATATATATATATATATATATATATATATATATTAGGTATTTTATTTTTATTTTATATTTTTGATTTTATTATTTTATATACATAATTTATATAATTATAACTTATTTAAATACACATAAAAATATTTTTGTTGTACTTTTCTGATATACACTTGAATACATAAGGGTATTTAATATATAGGTACATGTATAGTACTTTCATCTATGTATTTTGTATATTATTTTATTTTGGTATATGTTTTATGATTTTATGTTATTCTAAATATGTAAATACACTATAAATATATTTTACAAAGTTATGAAAATGCAAAATAATGAAAATATAAAGAATAAAAAATAAATATTTTATTTAGGTATATTATACAATAAGGGTCCAAAACCTATTACATCTTAACTCCAAATTAAGTGAATCCACCTTCATTAGATAGTTAATAAAAAGTTATATATAATTAAAGGTGATTTTAAAGATTTTGAGTTCATATGGAGAAGATATGGGTCTAGAAAGTTTGGGTTTTCGCTTTTTATTTTGAGTGTAAAATGTGCAATATGTATTATTTTTGTGTGAAATTAATTTTTCATTTTTCTATGTATTTTTATCTACAACTTTCATGTACAAAGTTTTTTTATTTGAGGTATAAATAATAAAGAATAAAATAGGTCCCAACAAGTGAGTTATTGAAGAATAAATAAAGTGGATTTTTGTTGTGTTTTTGACCCTTATCTCTCCCAACTTTATTCCTTACCGATCCAGTCATCATGATGCCTTGGTCTCAGTGTTTAGGGTCATAAAATACCTTTGGAATTTTATTTCCTTTTCTTTTCTTTAGTTTATTATTTTATCTTTAAAAAATGTATTTTATACAATATTTATACAATAAATAATTAATGTTATTTTAATGAAAATAATGATATATATGTGTATTTAGCTAGGGTTTAATGACCAACATGAAATAATAAAGGTGATGAAATGAAGACTCATTACCTCCCTATACTCGCCTTTTCTAGTTTGTAGAAAACACTTAGGCCTATAAGTGCATAAAATAAAAATAAAGAAAATAAAAAGAAAGAACTTGGATTGATTTTAATTTTCAAACTTGCATCCATAAAATCAAAGTTTGTAGCTCAGTTGAACCTTTGGAATTTACGTTTGATCGGAACCTTATTGGAAAACGGATTTGAAACACAACAATCTCTAAGAACCACAAAACTTCGCTCACGTCTCCTTAAAAACTAGGTCAGAATAAGTCAAATCATACACAAACACTTATGACTATGAATCTATCTTGGACAATGTGTGTGATATGTAGCTCTCCTCGGTTTAAGTAGCTAAAGTCAGTCTTCTCCAACATGGTGACCCTAATTCCCCAATCCAATAACTCTTTCCTCGAGAAGCAGGGTATTCCCTTCTAAGTTCAAGTACAACCGACTCAAAAAGAGGAGGTGGAGAGAAGAATGGATGGTAGCTGGTGTAGCTACCTATCTTAGGATGCTTGACCATTGTGGCCAAGTCACTCTGCCGCAGGTCAATATATATGACTTTGAAGCTCAAGCTTTCTTATTTAACTATACATCCATATACATACTCCGAAGGAAATTGTTTTTTCTTGGAATTTGCCCATCTTTTCTTTTTTGAGTTTTTAATGTTGCATTTTTTGAATACTATATACAACAACATTTACGTAAGGACTTTTTCCTCTTCAGCCAGTAGAGTATCCCTCTTTTGAAGTATTACTGCAACCCACAACTTTTGTCTTTAGACCTCTTCGCTACTGAATCGGGTTAGGGTACGATGGCCACAAATGTGTGACTTCCGATGTGTCCATTGGCTTGTGTCTCATGCCGATAAATCCAGCCCTCTACCACTTCAATCGAGGTAAGAAAAGTGTAAGGTGAAGGTGTGCAAGATAGGTCATTATCAATAAGAGTCGTGCACATGTTATAAAATATTCTACCTAGGCAGTCAAGATTACATTGAACTAAGTCGCGTGGTCTCAAAAAATTAAGTCAAATAGAGCAGAAGCATCTCAATTTCGGTTTCTATAAGGTTCTTATGATTAAGTGGATTAAGGTCCAACCGGGCTCCAATTTTCGGATTTTACTTAGACTAGTTCAATTATCAACATCAAACCGAAAGTGCAAATGCTATGTACAAAGCAAGGAAAATATTTTTGTGATGTAATTTTCTGTTTTTGAACTTTTTATGGATTTTTAAAAAAGTTTTGCAAAATTTTATGTAATTTTTGAAAAGATTTTGCAAATGTTTTTGGAATTTTTAATTTTGCAGATTTTTATTGATTTTTCAAAACGATCAGGTTTTTAGAAAAAGGGGATATATGTAGATATTTACACGGGAGTGCATCTTTTTAATTACAAGGATTGGGATTCAAGAATTTACACAAGGTATTTATACGTTTGTAAATAATCTTATTTGTTTGGATTATGTAAAGGGTTTTCAAAATAATGTGAAAATATTTTTGCAAACATTTTGAAAACTTACTTTGACAAACTAATTTGACAAATAATTTTTACAAACATTTACATCTTTTGAAAATTATTTTGCAAAGTTTTTTCAAACAATATGTATATATTTTTTAAACTATTTCTACAACCATTTTCCAAATATTTGCAAACTAAATTTCAAAATATTTTATTTCAAACAAAGAAAATAAACCTTTACAAACAAAAAATATTTTTACAAAAGTTGAAAACAATTTACAAAATATTTTCCAAACAGTTTTCAAAAGATTTTCAAATATTTTACAAAACATTTTAACCTTATTTATTAATCAATATATACAAAGAATTTTCTGTGTTCTAATTTTTATTGATTAGGCATATTTTTGAAAATAAGAAAGTACGAGTTATGGCTAAAGTATATACTGAGTATATATGATCCCATTATACTTAGCTTGAGCTATGTCCTCATAGATCAGAGAGAAAAGAGAAGACATAACTCGTACTTGGTATAAAAAAGTCTAAACTATAATCACTAAATGATGAACACGACAACAATAACAAAGCCTTTTCCCTCTTTAGGTAAGGTCAGCTACATGGATTTTTTGCCTTCATTTAGATCTATCGTGGGTCATTCTCGGGCTTAGATCCAAAAAACTAAGATCCCTTCGTATAGTCTAATTACAACACTTCTTGGGCCTTCCACGTCCTCTTTTAGCCGACTCAACATTCCAAAACTCACATCTTCTCACCAGTGCATCTGCTGACCTCCTTTACAAATGGCCAAATCACTTTAAGCTATTTTCTCGCATCTTATCTTCGATCAGAGCTACACCTACCTTCATTCTGATGACATCATTCCAAATCCGATCTTTATTTGTGTATCCACACATTCACCTTAGCATTTTCATTTATGCTAATGCCATTCTTTGCACATGTTTGTGGTTCACATGCCACCATTCAGATCCATAGAGCATAGCAGGTCTCACCACTACTTTGAAAAACTTTCCTTTGATTTTCAAAGAAAATTTCTTATCGTAGAGAACAATAGAGACTCTTCTCCACTTTAGCCAACCTGCATTTGTTCTATTTGTAACATCTCCATAAATTTCTCCATCATGTTGCAAAATAGTACCCAAGTATCTAAAAGAATATCTCTTCTGAATGTTATCATCTCTATCTTAACATCGATTCCTTCACCATTGCATTCATCAAAAGTACACTCTATATATTCAATCCTTCTCATTTACTCCATTTATATTCTCATCAAATAACATAATATCATCAACGAATAACATACACCAAGGTATCTCATCCTAAATGTGACTTGTCAACTCATCCATAATCAAAGTAAAAAGGAATGGACTTAAAGTTGAACCTTGATGCATACCGGTATTCATGTCAAAATAGTCAGTCTTCTCAGACTGTATCCTTACACAAAATAAAGGCCGATCATACATATCTCGTATGAGGTTAATGTATAAGATAGATACTTGTCTCTTCTCCAAAACTCTCCACAATATCTCTCATGGGATAAAATCATAAGCCTTCCATAAATAAAAAAAACATATGGAGGTTCTTCCTTTTAACTCTGTAAATCTCCATTGTTATCCTCAAAAAGTGGATGGCTTCAATAGTTGAGCGACCTTGCATGAATTTGAATTGGTTTTCTTTTACTTTGGAAACATGCCTCAACCTTCTTTCGATCACACGTTCCCAAATTTTCATAGTGTGATTCTACAGCTTGATACCTTTGTAGTTTGAACAGTTTTGAATGTCTCCTTTGTTCTTATAAAGAGGCACCATGATGATTCTCCTACATTCTTCAAGCATTTCTTATTCGCCAAATAACATTGAATAAATTTGTAAGCCAAGTCAAACCACACTCACCTAAAACTCTTCAAACTTCTATAGGAATGTCATCAGGTTCTACACCTTTCCCATGTCTCATAACCTTCAAAGCCTCCTCTACTTCCTTCCTTTGTATTCATGTATAGCTTGCATGATTCAAGTAACTTTTGCTACTAGCTACATTTCTCAAAGTGATCTCTCTATTTCATTCCCCAATGAAAAGCTTATGGAAGTATTGCTTCCATATAGTCTAAATATCCTTCTGAGTAACAAGCACGTGACCTTCCTCATCCTTAATGCATCTCACTTGAGAAAGATCTTTTGTTTTTCTTTCTCTTCCTTTAGCCAGCCTGAATATATCATTCTGACCCTCCTTAGAATCGAGATTTTTGTACAAAGCTTCATAAGCTTTTGACTTAGCTTCACTTACCGCCTTCTTTGATTCCTTCTTAGCTAATTTGTAGTTTGTGACGGTTTCATCTGTTCTATCCTTAGACGTAGCTTTAACGCAAGCTGTTTTAATTTTCAGCTTCTCTTGCACCCCTCCACCCCACCACCAAGCCTCCTTATGGCATGGAGCTCCTTCCTTTGACTCGCTTAGCATCTCTTTGGCTACCCTTCAGATACAAGATGCTACTGCTTCCCACATCTCATTAGCACTTCCATTACACTCCCAAGATAAGTCTTCTATAACCTTCTCCCTGAAGCTTAATTGCTTCAATTGAAGATTCCACCATCTAGTTCTAGTGATCTTGGAAACCCTCCTTTTCTTTACTAGCCCTTTTAGTTGCACATCCATGACTAGAAAGCAATGTTGGGTGGTCAGGCTCTCTCCTGGGATTACTTTGCAGTCTTTGCAGCATATCCGATCTCTTCTTCTTAACACAAAGTATTCTATCCGTGTTCTAGTTGAGCCACTCTTATAAGTAATTAAATGCTCCTCCCTCTTCTAGAAGAGAGTATTTGCAATGAAAAGATCATAAGCTCTACAAAATCTAGAAAGACTTTTCCCTCTTTATTTCTATAACCGAAGTCATGTCCTCCATAAACACTCGCATACCCTGAAACATCCTTTCCCACTTGTCCATTCAGATCTCCACCTAAGCAAATCATCTTTTATTTTGGATTCCTACATTATCTTATCCAAATCCTCCCAAAAAGTTTGTTTAATCCTATCATCTAAACCAATTTGTGGTGCATAAACTGAGATGATATTCATAATTTATTCTTCAAGCACCACTTTTAGCAATATAATCCGATCCTTCGATATTCGCACCTCAACTACACAATCCTTCAAATCCTTATGAACAACAACTCCAACACCATTTCTTGCCTTATCTTTACACGAATACTAAAGTTTAAAGCATGTCTTCTCGATCTCCCTTGATTTCTCTCCAACCCATTTTGTTTCTTGTAGATATAAAATCTGAATTTATCTTCTTTCCATCGTATCAACTATCTCCATCGATTTTGACTACAGGATGAACGAACGAGAAATTGATCGTTCCCCTATACTTAAGATGAAACAATCCTAAGTATAGCAGGCTATACACAAGGTAGGTAGGGTCTACAGTGGGAATATACGAAATCATTAGCTTGACCTGTCCCCTCTATACTTGGGGTAAAATATCTCTAAGTATAGACATAATATCAAGAGTTGAGGGGACATGTAAGGGATCAAAGAATGAACAACTCGAGGTATACACCTTCTATATTTCGGGAAAAGTATGTCCTAAGTATAGTAGTGATGAAAGGGGTGCTACATTTTTTGGAAGAAAATGAAAATGAAAAGGAAAAGAAGAAAAGAAAGATCATTCTAAATGTTTTTATTTGCTTTATCTGATTCAACGAATGTGGTGTCTTTCATCTCCTCCTCATATACAACCTGAACAGATTTTTCAACAGACAGAAACGTGTCATGTTCCATGTACGGTTTCAGTAGTTGTCTATTTATCACGAAGGGTTGTGCATCAGCTAACAATGCTGATATCATTACGCTTCCATTGCCACACACATGCTTAACTATAAATGGCCCAGTCCCTTTGCTCTTCATCTTCCTTGGGAAAAGCTTCAATTTCACATAGAATAACCAGACCTTTTGACCCAATCCAAAAGTTTTTCGGCAGATGTACTTGTCATGCCACTTATTGACCTTTTTCTTGTACATTAGGCTATTGTCATATGTGTAGCCACGGAATTCATGTAGTCTGTTCAGATCCAACTTTCTATTTTTCATGTCCTTCTTGGAATCCAGATTACAAACATTAATTGCCACACGGATTTATGAATGAGCTCGACAGGTAGATGGCATGGCTTGCCATATATCAGGCGGTAGGGAGACATTTCCAAAGGTGACTTGTACGTTGTTCTCTAAGCCCAAAGAACTAAGTCAAGCAACTGAGACTAGCTTTTGTGATCTGGATACACAAGCTTCTGAAGAATTTTCTTAATCTCCCTGTTTGAACATTCTACTAAGTAATTGGACTGTGGGTGGTAGGGAGAAGCTACACAATGTTCAATGCATAATTCTTGAGTTATCTTCTTCACCACTTTGTTGATGAAACAACTACCACCATCAGATATAAGAATATTAGGAATCCTGAACCTTGAAATGATATGATCCTTCAGAAAATGACAGATGATGCGACTGTCGATGGCTCGGTTTGGGATAGCCTCCACCCAACAACTGACATAGTCGATAGTGAGTAGAATGTATTTGAATCCCCGACTGTTCAGAAATTGGCTCATGAAATCAATGACCCAAGCATCAAACACATATGAAATCTGAATATATTTAGGGACGTTGTGTCTCTCATTCTGATTGTTCCACCCATCTTCTAGCGGTCAGTGCAGTGCTTCACATAATCTTCTACATCTTTGAACAATGTCGGCCACCAAAGGTGCATTGAAGTACTTTCGTTGTCATTCTTCTGCCTGAATGGTGTCCTCCAGATTCACGATCATGGCAATGCACGAGGACACTTGTAACTTCCTCCTGAGGAATGCACCTTCTCCAGATACAATCTGCCCCCTCATGAAAGAGATATGGATCCTCCCACTGGTAGAAATGGATGCCAGACAAGAATCTGTCTACTTTCAGTTTTGACCAATGTTGTGGAGTTTGACACAAGATAGTTCACAATATCAATATACCAGGGGAGTCGCGAGTCGGTAAATACGAGATATAATTTGTACTCGTTATACTACGAGTACTTAGAAAATCATGCAGAAACGGATCAAATGTCTATATGAAGAGGACTTGTCTTAAATTTATATCCCGAGTAAGTCCAGGGTCGAACATAGGGAGACAAAGGAACAACCGGGTTAATTTAGAATACTTAGGTCTAGGATTCCAATGAGGATTTTTTAATGCGAAATGAAAGCGAATGCAAAATGCGGTTGAATTAAGTTAATAAGAAAACACACAACTTAGCCAAATTAATTTTAATATGAAATTAATGCAATATAGCTAAATTATATTTTTTATAAACTTAATCCAGTGAATAATGCAAAATACATTTTTTGGAATTTTACGGTTTAAAATGCAACAAAGACAAATGCACCTTTTTATGGGTTTTTGTGCAAATTTTCATACAAATATAATGCAAAAATTATAAAAAAATTTACTGGAAATTAAAATTGATGAAATGAGTCTACAATATTTTTTTGAATTTTTCGAAAGTGATTTTTTTTTATGAATTTTACAATGAAATCAAAGTGATAGTAAGCAATTAATTCCTAATAAATCCTTAATGTCAATTCATCGAGAGATCGAACTATCTCAAAAAGGTATTGAACAATCCAGGAGAATTGGATTTTTACAAAAATAATGTGTGCGGATTTAAATAAAAATCATTTACTAAAATCACCCTACAATTTATTTAAAGCATATGAACTCTAAAATTTATTAAAGGCAAATGACGACTCCAATTAAGATGAAATTTGGAAAATAATTAAAGCATATGAGGATTTTTTGGAGCAACCATGAGTTAAATATGAATTTAAGAACTTAAATTAAGTAAAATATGTAATTTTTCAATAAAACAACTTTAACTAATTACATGAATCTCACAAAAATCCAAATAAATATCCAAATGGAAGAGAATTAGTTGCTCAACATCATAACATTTTTTAATAAAATAGAAGATGTGAAGTAGATGTCCAAATTAACTCATGAACATAAGGGTATCTGTGTAATTTCAAAAACGAACTTAATCAACATAATTGCACTTAGGGGCACTTTTGGAATTACCAAAACATATAGGGGAAACTTTGCAATTTTTACAAAATAAAAATAAAATAAACCAGTAAGACCTTCATTTGAAGGTGTGCGATTAGGGCAAGCACACGGATGGGAGGACCGCCTGTGTAGGAGGCACACTCATGGTGGCGACGGGGCCTACGGGCGGGTACTACAAGGCAGGGGGCTCGCGGCGACGCGATGAAGGCGGCGGGCTGGAGATGGCACGACTGCGCGAGGGACTCAGGCGGTGGTGCGGTATGCGCGCGGGCGGAGGGCCACGGGGGGGGGGGGGGGGTGCGGGCTAGAGCTGCCGCACGCGCAGTAGGATGGTGGGCATCTGGGATGTGCGACTGTTGAGGGCAGCTGAAGGGGAGGATGGACGCCCTGCAGTCGGCCGCGCCTGGAGCGACGACTGCGGGTGGGCATGGCCTGGCGGAGGTGCGTCTAGGGCAAGGAGGTCGCATCTGGCGGATGAGGCTGCAGGAGGGCGGAGTCCGCCACTGGCAGCTGGCTATAGCCGCAGGAACTACGGCGGCAGTCGCCTGCTCGAGGGAGGAGGCTGGCGATGGTGCCCGCAGGAGGGGGGTAGTGGGACGTGCAACTGCTACTTCCCTCTTATTTATTTATTTTTTTTGTTATGTTGTGTATTTTAATTTTTTTAATTTTTTTTCAATCTCAGGAAATCAAGCAAGAAGAGGAGATGATTTGGTGGTGAAGGTGGTGGTGGAATGATGAAGAGGACGATGTGGTGGTGATATTATTTGGATGTGGTATTAAAAAAATGAATATGACCATGACAAAAAAATGATGTTAGGTAATAAAAAATGAGAAAAGGATAGAAAACTTACATGAATCTTCGTCGGGATGCAGAGCAGCTACGCTAAACTCCTATCGTGGCATCGAGCATGTGGCGGAGCTAGCGAGGCTGCACCACGACCTAAAGGAAACTACGACGCGAAGCAAAACTCCACGGATCTTGCTTGAAAGGAGGTTGTCGCTTCGTATTGTGGTAGAATGCTGTCACCGATTGACCTCGATGAGCTCTCTCCTTTTTCTCTAAGAATGGCAGATGTAGGGGCCGGCGGTGGTGTGGTCGACTGGAGCTAGAGGACGGGCGGAATCAGGCGGAGAAGGAGGAGGTTGCTGCTAGAGCTTGGGAGCAGCGACTAGTAGATGAAGTGCCGGTGGTGGCGCGACCGTGACTGGGCTCCATACAGAGGATGCAAATAATTAAAAAATGGTGTGGTGATGGTGGTAATATGATGAAGATGAAAATGATAAATAAGAATAAATGGATGTGTAGTGATGGTGATGTGATAAAAAAATGAGGAAAATAAATGCCAAATGAGAAAAGTGAGAGTAACCTATAATAGAAGCGGTCGCCTATGGTGTGCTCATGAGAAGCACAACCCTCGCTCGAATCATCGGTGAACGATGAGCTCGAGCAGCGCGTGGAGGTGGATGTGATGTTAGCCGAAATGCCAACGGATCTCACCGGAGAGGTCAGTCATCGCTCTACTTTGTCATTCACTGTCACTGTGACGGCTGGTCGGAGCTCTCGATTCTCTATCGCATAAAGGTCAATCAAAGACAAAAATGAGGAGAATGAGATGCATAAAAAGAGATGGAAAATGGAGGTTAGAAAGGATGGTGGAGTTGAATGGGAGGTTGGATGAAACGGTGGAATTGAATGAGAGGTTAGAAGAAGACCTGGTGGTTAATGGAAGAACATGGAAGTTAGTGTAGAGAATGAAAATTAAATAAAGAAAAGAAAATATAAAGTAGGATGCCAAAAAGAAAAAGATAAAATAAAAGAAAATGGGGGAAATTGCAAACAAAATTAAGAAGAAAAAAACGAACAAAATAGACCATATGTACACTTTTTTTACTTTTATAATTTTTTTGTATTTTTAATAAAAAATATGTATAATATAAAAATAGAATAAAATACTAGAAGTAAAATAAAACATAAAAATGATTTTTTTGTATTTTTTGTCATTAACAAAAGTAAATAAAAAAATGAGAAAAGGAAAATATGTACATTATATACAATGTACACCTAGGTCCCAAAATCCTATATTTTGTAAACGAGCTTTGATTTTAATGAAACTATTTTCATTGGATAGATAATTTTCTAACTTAAACTTTAAAAGTGAGTTTGGTGAATTTGGTGTTCATACGGAGCAGGAATTTGGCCGGGAAGTTGGACTTTACAACTTTTTCTCTTTGGGATCTAGGAGTATTTATTTGAGGTGAAATTTATTTTGTATTTTTGTATTTTTGTATTTTTATATATATTTTATAAAA
The DNA here is from genome assembly GCA_037367405.1 of Ottelia alismoides. Classification (NCBI taxonomy): domain Eukaryota; kingdom Viridiplantae; phylum Streptophyta; class Magnoliopsida; order Alismatales; family Hydrocharitaceae; genus Ottelia; species Ottelia alismoides. The sequence continues at coordinate 8,420 of JAZKJV010003803.1, read as the reverse complement.
AGTTAGAAAAGAATTAGCCGAAAAGAAGTTGAAATGAAATTATTAAAAATAGATGAAGTTTTGGGGCTATTTACATGTGAAAAACTCCTTTAGTTTGCGTCTTTTTATTATTAATTTATTTTGTACATTATAATATATAATAATTAGCGCATTTTATTTGCAAGAGTTATTTTATTATCTTATTGATTTTACGGACATTTATTTGAGATTTTACTCAGGGTTTTTGCTAAGATTAATATATTGAGATGATGAGTCATGGATTCATCACCCCCTATACTTAAACTTTCTAGTCCTCTAGCAAATAAAGAATGGATAAGCGGGATTAACCCCTGACTGTGCATGTGAAAGAACTCTGGGTTTTAGAGATCCTAAAATTCTAAGCTTAACCAATCTCTAGTCAAAAGGTTTCCAATTCCCATAATCATCAGACTCTCTCTGTATACATATATAATAGGGATATGCCATTAAATGTGTACTGCAGTTACAAGAGTAGAGTCGCAACATCACCCACGGTTCCAGTCCAAGAGATTCTCCTAAGAACCAGATCCTCAACACTCAGGAATATATAATTTCTTGCATCCAATCCACCGCGTCTTTAGTTGTTAGACTTAAAAGTGTAGACGGAAGGACGGTTGATGGAGGGCGTAGGATTGCGCCATTTCTTCTCTCCCTCTCATTAGAACAAGGATCCTCTCGAGTGCCTTATTAACTCAACACATGTATTTTTGCGGTTGTTGATCAGTGTCTGTCAAGAGAAGTTGGAGTCGTCTGCACTTGTTTTCCTGGGAGTACACCGGGGTGTGTCTCTTTTGAGTATCTAAGATACCTTAGACACCCAGACTTGTATCACTATACGATGCAGATATCTTTTTGGGTGCTAGCCCGACTCCTAGTCCTAATAGCGGTGGTCCAAGTGGACACTTTGAAATGGTTGGGAGCGCTCGCCTTTCGTGGAAGCTCTTTGATATTTGACTTTGTATGGTGAGAGCTTTTTTTTCAACTTTTCTTTCTTTCTTTTTTTTTGAAATTTTGGCTAGCTCCAGCGCTTTTACCAAAAGTTGGTGCACACTAATCAACCATTTTTAGATTTCATCACACCCTGGCACGTAGGTAATTGTCAAGAGAGTATAAAAACCATGTTCTCATACCGTCTAAAGGTGGTGACACTCAGGTTTCATGAAGCCTTCATCGATTTTATCCCATCCTCAAGCATCATTAAATCATGTCCAAACTCAAATCGCTCATCCTAGTTCCTCAAGGGAAATTTCAACTCATTTCATCACAACTGGCAGTCGTGTATGTGAGTGTAGATCATATTCTTAAGGTAGAGACTAAGCATGCAATATATCACACAAATCTTTCAAACTATTGAAATGTGAATAATTAAGTCAAAAGCCATAAGGACTAAGGCTGGTTAACTCAAAATCTCAAGACCTCATAAACCAAGTGTTATTAAACTTCACTAGCCTTGTGTGAATGTGTAAGTGTCAGGGACTTTATTAGTTTTTTTTTTGAAAAAGAAAGGAAAAGAAGAAAGGAGTTTTTTTGAAAAGGTTTTTGCTCTCTCTTTTTTCAATTTTTTTTGAAGAAGAAAGGTAAATAAGAAAGGACACTTTTTTGAAAAAGTTTTTGTTTGATTGTTTTTGGATTTTTAAATTAGATAAGGAAAGAAAAGAGAAAATTGTCTTTTTTATGAAAAAGTTTTTTTTGAAAAAGAGAATTTTTGTTTTTTTATTTTTTTTCAAAAAGTGTATATATATATTGAAAAAGAACAATTTTTTAGTTTTTTTGGGATTTTTTTACTAATTTTACCCACCTCGTAATTATTGTATAATATATACAAAAATACATGAAAGTGTGAGCTATGGGTGAAGTATATATGTAATATATACGTACCCCCTATACTTAGCTTATGCTATGTTTTCAAAGCACAAGAAGCGAGGAAAAAGACATAGCTCGTGCTAAGCGTCAGAGAGCTAAAATAACAAAAATTATAGAAGTCTATCTGCCCCCTACACTCAGGCTCTGGTCATCCTCAGCATACAAGAAGAGCAAAAATGGGGCGGACGAGGTTAAGAGGAGAAATGGATGAGTATATAAACATGGCAGACATCGGTCCCCCTTATACTTAGGCTCTGGTCAGCCTAAGTATTGGACATGAGTAAGTGTGAGAACTGATGTGATGTGGAGAATATACAGAGTAGGAAGAATGCACAAGAGTGAATGAATCTTCTAAGCTGCCGAATCTTGATGCTGCACCTACACGTAGAATAATATGATGTATCTGCTCTATGCTCACTCTACATGAAGTTGATGACTTCGACTTGGACTAACTGCTCTTTAGAATCTACAAAATACTTCAACAGTTGTCCATTCACCACATGGGATTGCGCACCATCTGTGAGATCAGTTATCTCTACACTTCCATTCTCGTGCACTTTCTTAATGACAAAGGGACCCATCCACTTAGATTTGAACTTCGCATGGAACATCTTCAACCTAACATTAAACAACCAAAACTTTTGCCCAAGGACAAAGTCTTTGCACCTAATGTGTTGATCATGCCATGTCTTTACTTTGTCCTTATAAATCAAACTGTTGTCATATGCCCTGTTTTGGATTTCTACGAGCTCGTTCAAGTTCAAGTCTCGACAAAGCATCCCTAGGTAACAACTCCAATTAATTTGCTTAATTGCTCATTCAGATTTGTGAATCAGCTCTACGGGAAAATGACATGCCTTGCCATAGATCATTCTGAATGGTGAAGTGCCTAATGGTGTCTTGTAGGTTGTCCTATAGGCCTAGAGAACTTGGTCCAAGAGCTGTGACTAGTTCTTCTTAGTAGGACGAACCAACTTCTGCAAAATACTCTTCACCTCTCTATTCAAAATCTTTGCCATGCCATTGGAATGTGGGTGGTAAGGATTAGTGACTCCGTGCTCAAATCCGTAGTCCTTAGCTAAAGATCTCACATCTCGGTTCACAACGTGGCTACCCCTACTAGATATCAGAACTTTTGGCACCCCAAACCTAGCAATAATATGATCTCTCAAAACCTTACAGACAATCTTGTTGTCTACTGTTAAGGTTGGGATAGCCTCCACCCACTTTGACAAATAGTTAACCACCAACAAGATGTACTCGTGTCCTTGGCTGTTGGGAAAAGGACCCATAAAATCTATGCCCCATGCATCAAAAACATCACAAATAATCACTGGCTGCATGGACATCTCATCTCTTTGTCCAACTGTCCCTCCTATCCTTTGACAGATCGGTCACGACCGTACAAAATCAATGGCATCTCTGAACAGGGTCGACCAATGCAATCCACATTGAAGTACATTGTGAGCGGTTCTCTTCCCTGAATGGTGTCTTCCAACCTCAAGTGAATGACAATATGTGAGGACACTCTGGTACTCCTCCTAAGGAATACACCTCTAAACATAATCCGACCCTTCGAAAAAAAGGAAAGGATCATCCCAATGGTATCTCCTCGAATTCAATTTCAGTCGGTCAATGCTGCTCCTAGTCCAATGATGGAGAACCTGCTTAGAGACAAGAAAGTTCACCATGTTGGCATACCATGGGAGTGAGTCAATAACATAAATTGACTCGTCTGGGAATATCTCTCTAATTCGCTCATAATTAGGAGAGTCCTTAAGATCAATCTGAGAAAGGTGATCAGTCACAACATTCTTCACTCCAGGTTTATCTTTTATCTCCATGTCAAACTCCTGAAGGAGCAAAATCCACCTAAGAAGATGCGCCTTCACATCCTTCTTTTCCATTAAGTACTGAATAGCTATGTGATCAGTGTATATTATCACCTTAGAGCCCAAAATATACGACCTGAACTTCTTGATAGCCCATACTACAACGAGCATTTCCTTTTCAATCATAGTTTAATTCTTCTGTCTAGGATCTAACACTTTGCTCATGTAGTGGATCGCAAACGGGATCCCCTCTCGTCGTTGTCCTAATACAACTCCTATATCAAAACTTGAAGCGTCAGTCATGATCTCAAAGGGTAGAGACCAGTCAGGAGCTTGTAGGATAGGAGAGGCACAAATCTTCCTCTTCAAGAGCCCAAAGGCTTCCAGACACATGTGATCTACAACGAACTCTGTGTCTTTCCCTACGAGCTTAGTCAGTGGGCAGGCGATCTTCAAAAAATCCTAAATAAATCTCCTATAAAATCCAACATAACCTAGAAATGACCGTACTGACTTTACGTTGGTAGGTGGATCGAGTTTCTTGATCACCTCCACCTTGGCGGAGTCAACCTCCATTCCACTTTTGGAGATGACATGCCTAAACACAATACCCTCCGTCACCATAAAGTGACTCTTCTCCTAGGAGAGTACTGGATTCACCTCTCTACACCTCTTGAGGACTCGGTCCAAGTGCATTAAACATGTATCAAAGGAATCACCATGGACCGAGAAGTCATCCATGAACACATAAAGGAAATCTCCCACCATCTCAACAAATATGGTGATCATGCATATCTGAAAAGTGCCCGGGGCATTGCAGAGCCTGAATGGCATGCACATGAAAGCGTAAGTGCCGAATGTGCATGTGAATGTGGTCTTTTCCTGGTCCTCTGGGGCTATAGCTTCTTGGTTGTAGCCTGAGTACCCGCCAAGAAAATAGAAGAACTCTTTCCCTAAGAGTCTCTCCAAAATCTGATCGATAAAAGGCAAGGGAAAGTAGTCTTTCTTGGTTGCGGCATTTAGGGTCTATAGTCAACACATACGTGCCATGACATGGGTACTCGTGTAATGATCTCTACCCCCTCCCCGTTGGTGACCATCTGAATTCCCGACTTCTTCGGGACAACATGAAGCGGGACCACCCACTTGGAGTCAGAAATAGGGTAAATAAACCCTGCCTTGCACTATTTCTCAATCTCATTCTTCACTACTTCCCGTAGATTGGATTTAAGTCTCCTCTAGAACTCAGGGGAAGGTCTCACATTATCCTCAGTAAAAATATGGTATGAGCAGAGAGCGGGGTTGATCTCTATGAGATCCGACACTATCCAGCCTATTGCTTGGTGGTTCCTCTCTAAGACTTCTAACAACCTAGACTCATGTTCTAAAGTCAAGTCTGAGCTAATGATAACATGATATCTCTCTTTGGGTCCCGAAAGAAAGGTGTACTTGAATGTAGGAGGTAGTGATTTCAGTTCCGGCAATGTGGTATCATCAAGCAAATACGGTTGAATTTAATTTGGTTCCGTGCTGCATGAAGGTGGGCTCAACTGTGTAGCAGTCGCCACCAACTCAAAAGTATCGGGCGTTAGATCACCAAAGAAATGTGGTAAGTCGACCGAAGCTGCGTTCAACTCATCATCCATGTCCCATGATTGTTCCAAAGGGGATGGAGCTGACAGATCTAGATGGATCTCTATGTCATCACAAGAATAGGTAGATGCATCTCTAACAAGATTAGGAAACACCTAGCAAACTGCATCATGCATTGTATCCTTTCCAGATGAAAGGGTCTCGCTTTGTCCTGAAGGAACCTATCTACAAATCCCAATAGTGCTAATTATTATGCAATCTGCCTTTGAAGATGAGTACTCTACGCTAGACTCTGAGTCGGGTCGCCTATACTTGATTTGCTTCATCTCAAGGTTCACTTCTCCGCCTGGAGAATGAAACTTCATCATTCCCATACTATAATCAAAAGCTTTGCCTGTGGTCTTAAGGAGGGGCCACCCGAGAACGATTTGAGATTCTCTCCAATGATTGGGGGTCTCCATGTCCAAGACTATGAAGTCAACCTGATAGTTCTGCCACTCAATCGAGATAACGATGTTTTTCACTTCTCCCTTAGGTCTCTTCACTGAACGATCTGCGAATTTTAGTAAATCTCTTGATTTGCGAAGTGGTCCCAACTCCAATTTCTGATATAATGCTAAGAGAAGTAAGTTGACTGAAGAACCGTTATCCAAGGGTGTGTGCAAATGTGATGTTGTCGATACGAGTGCCCACGTTGTGAGCATCCATGTCTCTCTTTTTCTTGGGCAAAGTATGATTTTTAAGATAACAGGTTGTCGTTGCTGACAAGACGCGTATCTTCACATTTTGGTTCTCATTCTTCCTGCTAACCCTAGTGGGTGTGCATCTCACCTTAACATATTTCTGGAATGCAGGATGGTTAGCCACATACGCATCAAATGGTACCTTTACAGTGATATTTTCTTTACAAAACCGTGCCATATCGGAATCATCTTTCTGAATCTTTTTATGCCATTTCCTGCCATAAGAGAACGAGGGAAAGGGATTGAATCTAGGGAAACAGAAGATGAATAATCTGAATCATGAACTTCATTCTTGGCATTAAAGGAAACATAGTTCTTCATACAAGAATCTTTTGATGCAACATGGAATCGAAATCATAACTATCTACTATGGGTTGTGGAATTGAATCTGAAGTGGTATCTGCCACAGCCGGAGATGCAAGGTCCTCCATATACTCGGAAGTATATCCATGCTGCTGACGCTGCATACATGCTCTCCTTTTCTTCTCGGCTCCCTGAATAGATTTCCTCAAATGGTGCTGATAGGGCTTCGAAATATACTGCCTCTCCTCCTTGTCCTCTAAAGACTCCTCAAGTAGAGCTCCAGAGATGCCCATCCTCGTGTCCCTCGCCTGGTCATGTATGGTCACGGCCCTTCCACTCCTGAGTGACATGTGATTAGTCTCGTCACATGAAAGAATCTCATGTTTAGATCTAGGAGATGTTGAATAATATACCTGACCATAAGTGGTGTTGAGAACTAGATTGGTTCAGGCTATTGGGGTTAGCCTAAACTTGGGCTAGGATTGAGGTAGAGGGTGCAGTGTTCTCATTTCACCATCTAGATAAGTTGTTGACATCCACCCATAAGTCGTGAATTTCGTTCCTGTAGGAACAGAGCTCGTTGTGTATCTACTATTGTATGTCCACTGGACCAAACGAAGAAGGAAGGGGATAAAGACTGGGAAGAAAAACGAGAAGACTAGCCCTAATATCCAAGGTATTGTCTATGTTGGTGCTGGTGCTGGGGTATATGCTGAAATTGCGGGCCCTGCTAGCTCGCCTGGTAATGGCCCTATCAGCCATACTGCTGGTACTGTTGCCGCCGCTACTGCTGGGGTGACTGGAATCTAGGGCTCTACTGTGAAGGAGGTGGTGTGGAGGTGAATGTGGTGTTGTGAAAGGTTAGGGGATGTTGGTAGGTCTGTTGCTCCCATGTACTTCCCTACCTGGTAGGGTCTTGAGTATACCATACTCCATTAACCTCCCAACCCGGTGGAGGCTCTTCCTGAACTATCTCCGCTAATGGAGGGGGTTGCTGGAAAGAGTGGGTGTAGGACTAGTCCTGCTCCCACGGCTGGGGGTAATCTGACACCAACTATTCCTAAACATGGTGAACTCGGTACACAGGAATAACGGGTGCAGTCACGACGGGTATCCTTGTCTTAGATACCTTCTCAGACAACTCCTCCATATGTTTTGGAATTTTGGAGATGCTCCCGTCTAACTTATCAATCCTCCTGTCAATCCTCTCGACTACTGTAAACTTGTCTGCAATAAGTCCCATACTAGGGATCACGTCCTGAGAGAGATCAACTACAACTGACTTCCCCCTCCAGATAAGAGTGAATTGGGGAAACAATGTGTAGGCCCTGCTACCCATCTGTGAGCGACTAGTTTCAGCCATTTGCTCGAATACCTTCCAGATGGTATTCGATCGTCATGATGTATAGCTGCCTCCACAGGCAGCTCTCACTAAACCCTGCATCTCAAGGTTGAGACTAGTGAAGATGACTGGACCAAGATATTTTCATCTAGTCCATGACAGGGACACTTCTGCAGGATGTCCTTGAACCATGCATCCAGAAGGCTTCATGGGGTACTGGGAATCATGGGGTCCTACTTTCCCTACATCATAGAAGGCTTCATGGGTAATATGAGCTTGTGCTCTGGTCAGATGAAGTGAGTGTAACTCCCAAGTTCTTTACCTAGTAGTTGGCCCTGTCACCCAAGGCACACCCAAGGCAAATGGAAGGGTCGTGAGCCTAATACAGTCCTGGCTAACCCTAGAATTCCCATCAAAGTGTGGCAACAGGTTCAGAAAATGTTGCTTCAACTCAAAATCAACTGTGTGTTCGGTCAGACTCAAATAGTTCCGAATTTGGTATTTTTTATCTGGGGTTGTATGCCACATCCATTGGTGGTTCGACCCCAACATTGAGCTAACTTAACTGAGCTTTGAGTAATGCTTGTTGTTTCTTAGATGCAGCTAATCTGGCTAGTACCATTCTCATCGGGTCTTCATGGTATGTTTCTTCCTCTCCTTTCTTCTTTGGAGGCATTTTGCTTGAATCTTGTTTAGGGCCGAATCAGCGAGGTTGTATTGATTAGA